>PRKT01001022.1:91064-105541 GCA_003671525.1 Saccostrea glomerata | reverse complement strand
TATATATATATATATATATATATATATATATATATATATACTTGCATTGCAAAAAAAAATTATATATATATTTTCGAAGGTAGAAGTATATTTTTTTACAGTTCATAAGCAGTTTTGAATGAATGAAATTGAACAGTTCAAATAGTTTTTTAAAAATAAAGTATAAGTGTCTGTCAAGGATATTATTAGAATGGTTTTAGATAGTCTAGGGCGATTGATTTGGTTTTCTGATGAGAAACTTCTTAATCTCCTTTGCTGCTTCCTTGTTAATCTCACATGGATATGCCTTTTTTTTCCAAATTAAGACATTTACTACTGCATTTATTCTGTGATCGTTGATCATTTCAAAAGAAGCAATTCTTTTTGGTTTGCTGTTTTCTGGACAACTCTGCATTACCACTAACATCACAGAGTTTCCTGACATAAACAAACATTTATTTTACTCAAACTTTTATCTAAAGTGCTTTCGCCCCATGCGGGCTCATCGGTAAATTTGAAGTAGATTTGTAGTAGATAGGGCAATTTCAAATCTACTGATGAGCCCGCATGGGGCGAAAGCGCTTTAGAGAAAAGTTTGAGTTTATCATTTGAATTTGGATTTTATTTTATCCCTATACCAAGGAAAAATAATTTTTTATATATATATATATATATATATATATATATATATATATATACTTGCATTGCAAAAAAAAATTATATATATATTTTCGAAGGTAGAAGTATATTTTTTTACAGTTCATAAGCAGTTTTGAATGAATGAAATTGAACAGTTCAAATAGTTTTTTAAAAATAAAGTATAAGTGTCTGTCAAGGATATTATTAGAATGGTTTTAGATAGTCTAGGGCGATTGATTTGGTTTTCTGATGAGAAACTTCTTAATCTCCTTTGCTGCTTCCTTGTTAATCTCACATGGATATGCCTTTTTTTTCCAAATTAAGACATTTACTACTGCATTTATTCTGTGATCGTTGATCATTTCAAAAGAAGCAATTCTTTTTGGTTTGCTGTTTTCTGGACAACTCTGCATTACCACTAACATCACAGAGTTTCCTGACATAAACAAACATTTATTTTACCGAAATATATGAGAATCTAAATAGAATAAAAATTTATTTCAGAGAAAAATAATTATGCAAGATTACTTACTTTTACAATATATATCTATCTTTTCCAATATTATGTTCCTTACCTGAAATTTCAAGATCTTTTAGGGCTGCTTGGACGTCGTCGGACACTCTTGACATTGTAAAGCTTGTAATAAGGAGAGGACATCTAGTTTCAAATTTTTGTTCTTTTTTGTGCCAAGAAAGATCCACATCTTTCAGGAATGAATCCTTGAACGAGCTAAAATATTGTCGACATACAGGCGATGTTTCAATGCAGTCAAATGACCCTGTAACAGATGTTGACTGGTAACCTGATTAAGGAAATATTAGTGTTCAATTTCATTGATGCTGATAAATTATACGAAAGAGAAATCTTCGTTGAACGCTGAATGGTTTTATCAAATTTTAAAACAATCGGAAAATATGAAAATATAGTGCAACCAAATGACGAATGAAAATAAGCAACTAATCTTAAACTTATAGACATTGCCCGTTTTACCACACAGGAGGAATTTTAATCAATAGAAAATGCGGAGATCCGAGAAGCAGAACGATTTAGAAGAGGGAACTAGAATTCAACCAAAATCATGAAATGAAATTCGAACACACTCGCCAATTATCTGTGTCGCCCGCGTGGCGCAGTGGTGCAAGCGTCTGCTCCAGATTCGCAAGTAAGGAGTTTATCCTTATGTCACAGATTCGAATCCCACTGTGAGATTACGGTCCTTCGGATGAGATCGTATAAAGTGATGTCCCGTGTCGCAGTAGGTGCTGGCACGAAAAAGATCCCTTCCTGCTCAATGGACCACAGTGCCGAGCATAAAACAACATTTGTAGCTGTCCACCAGCAAGTAGTGGTGTTTCCTGATGAGTGGAAAACTCTCGAGAGCTAGAGAGATGTTAAACAATAAACAATCAGTAAATCAATAAACTGTCAATCGGAAAATGTTATTCACTCTGCCATCTGTTCGACGTGTTAAGAGTAGTAAAGAAGAAGGTATGGTTTTAGTTTTAGTGTGCCCTAGAAAGGTAATGTCATCAAAAGGTTTGAAACTGACTTGAATATCAGTTAAATATACGACTGTAATAAATCAAGAAAGAAAATGGTACGATGGATTACCGTTCTGCACATATGACGTCATTAATGTGATGCATTTTCAATTTTTTAAACTATTAGCTTAATAATTGCTCATTTCAAGGGTATTTCCTTTAGAAAATATTGTCCAAAGCCGTCGCCCACTTTAATTTCTTCATATGTTGTGCAAAAGCCAATAAATAATGACATATCCCAAAATTTTTGAGCATGATGCCTGTGGACAATATTATCCGAAAGAAAATTCCCTTGAAAATTGGTGTCTTCTGCAAATTTTTAGAAAATATGGGAAAAAGCACATGTTTATAACGTCACAATTAGCAATTAAAAACACATGTGAGAAAAATGATTTGCATCATTTTTCTGCATGGAATTCAAATGATTCAAAAGTTTTCATCTTTTACACCAGTTTCATTTTTGAGAAAATCACTGGGCATGATCTGTATGGAAACCAAATCTTGTTCTTTGACAATCGAGAAAAATACCCAGGTTCGTATACACAATGCAAAAATAAAAAAAACCTAACTGTAGAGATGTTCCTGAATATGAAATGAATCTAAATCTGAAAATTAATCTGAATCGGTGAGATCCCGATCCCGATTTGAATACTGAGAAAAAACACTAGAAAAAGAATATTTCCAAATTACACAATTAACAAGAGACCACTGGACCTTATAGGTCACCTGAGTATCATGCAACAACTTTCCAACGATTGAATTTGGTTCATGTGTTAAACTAGATATCATGGCATTCACAATTTTGAAAGAGGCACCATTTCTTATTTAAACTATACACTTAGCATGTTTAGTTTGGTTACATGTACTAAGAGTAGGGGAAAAATGCATTTCGAATAATCAGTAATATCCAGCAATAATCAGTAGTGCCACTACAACACATGAACCCCTGACTCTTGGTTCACAAATTTCACAATTTTGGAAAAACACCTTTGCCTATCAAAAACGTTTCATTAATACCAAGGAAAAGATTTCAATCAATCAATTCATTTTCAGTAAATAAGCAGAGCCCACCACTCTATGGTACCCCTGATCCATGGGCCTTGAAATTTACAATTCAGGAAGAATGAACCTTGCTCACCATAGCTATATTGGTAGTTCATCTACTAAATATCCAGGAGCAGAGAAGAAGATTTTTAAAGAATTAATATATTGTCACTATACAATTAAAAGAGCCCCACCCCAACACCTGGAACCCCCGCCTTGAGACCATAAAATTCACAATTTTTGAAGAGGCATTCTTGTTCATCATAACAATATACTTATTAAGTTTATTTAATACCCACTAGCAGAGAAGAAGATTTTTTAAGAAATAATGCATTTTCACTATAAAATCAATATAGCCCCGCCCTAGCACTAGAACCTCTGACCCTGGGGCCATGAAATTCACAATTTTAGAAGAAGCCTTCTTGCTCATCAAAACTATGTTTTTAGTTAGTTTGCTTAATACCCAGGAGCAGAGAAGAAGATTTTCAAAGAATTAATATATTTTCACTATATAATCAAAAGAGCCCCATCCTAACACCCCTGACCCTGGGGCCATAAAATTCACAAATTTGAAAAAGGCGTTCTTGCTTACATGTATCTTAACTACTTGTATATACTTAGTTTGTTTGTTGAATATCCAGGAGCAGAGAAGCAGATTTTCAAAGAATTTCTGCATTTCTTCTATATAATCAATAGAGCCCCACCCTAACACCAAAACCCCTGACCCTGGTGTCAAGAATTTCACTATTTTGGAAGAGGACTTAATGGTCATTACATTCATGCTAACAGTGTGATTGCTTGATGTCAAGGAGTAAAGAAGAAGACTATTGAAGATTGCACGTATTTCAGTGGTTTTGGTCCCACCCCTCAACCCCCAGGGAGGCAGGGACCATGAAATTCACAATTTTTGTTTCCCTTTACCCATAAATGCTTTTTGCTAAATTTAGTGAGAATTGGTTGAGTGGTTGCAGCGAAGAAGCTGAAAATGTTCAAATGTTAACACACGACGCATGACACACGACCACTGACAAAAATGGATTGCAATAGATCACCTGAGTTTACTCAGGTGACCTAAAAATAGCATGTACATGTAACAATAAGGAAAATAAATAGTGGATGGTGTTATATTTTTGTCACTTGGATTGTAATTACTATAAATTGGACAAGTCCACTTCTATAGACTGAATAACAGAACAGGAACCCTTTCAAATCACAGGAAAACCTGCCCGTGAATTATCACTGTTGTATTTTTCATTACCTTACATCAATTATTCCTCTCAGAAATCGTGTTCTTGGTCTTATTTTTGTGTTAATGTATTCATACGAATCATCTTATATATAAGACGTGATTGAAAATTATGTCAGACAATTTCTAATTTCAACAACCCCATGGCCATGCAATTTCTCGCAGGCCAAATTTGTGTCCAAAGTTTTTGGTCATTGACATTGATATCAACAAGTTTCTAGTTTAAACGCTTCCTTTTTTCATTTCTTGAAAAATCTCCATGATTGACGTAACTTATTATAATGTGTAGTAGAAAAGCTTTTAAGCAAAATGTTTATCCTGCCTTCTTCTGTCTTCATTGAACAATTGAACACATTTCTCATTAGTTACGATGATTTTATTAGTTATAAATACAATACTACTGAACAGGTAGGTTTTGTATGTATTGATAAGGTACTTATTACTACTTTAGGTATGTAAATATATTATCTGTAGAATGCCACTACAGTATCACTACTGGAGCAACTGAAAAATTAAGAAAAGAAACATCTTAACGAGGCTTAAACTCTGCAAAGTTTGTTTATTAAGGACAAACTGTAATTTTGATCGGATTATGATGTAAAGTATATCCTAGTTATGCAAAAATTAATAGAAAGGGCAAAGGACTGGACTCTCTCCCACGTCTCCCCCGGTTCTTACAGACCTGGTATCATAATTAATTTTGATGTCTTAAACTGAGAAGTTGATCAGTAGCGATCAAGCGAACAAAGTGTCAAAGTAGCCCCCCCCCCCCTTATTTTTTTAATAGAGTAAAATGAGTCGCAACTATGACCCCTCAAATAAAATATTGCTTTTTCAAATGCAAATTAAAAATTCATTCATAAAATTTTGTTATCATGTTAAAAAAATTATCAAATTGAAAGTTTTTCTTTTCTCAAACTAGTGGAGCATTCTAATTGAAATAATTATCCCTGTGCATTGGCTTTGTCATCATAATCATGGAATGAATAACTCTTTAGAGAGATTGATTTGTTTTGATTGCAATTTACAGCTGTGATCTGGTGGGCAATTATCTCTTGATACCAACAATAGAGAACTTCATTAATGACACAACATTCCTTCCCTTTTTTTTTCTTGACACGCTTATTCTTATTCTACGTTGATCAAACAAAAGATATTGAAATATAATAAATTAAGAGTGTTTCATAGCTGAATAGACCTATCGAAGAATATATGGTGGTGCAAAATTTAGATAAACATAAAACAAAAAATTCAAATTTTATATAATGAAAAGAAAAAATACATTATGATAATAAAATAAACTGTCTTCTGTATAATTGAATGAATGAGGATATGTTTTGCAATAAAATGAGTCAATATGATGAGGAGATCGTGGTGACAATATGTCATGCATGTGTATTTACTGTATTATATAAAATAATTGAATGTACTTTAAAAAGTAATTGAAATTAAATGGTATTTTTTCAGTGTAATTAATTGAATTACAGTTACAACATGTACAAGTTATTGAAAAAATGTTCAATTACAAATTACGTCCAACTTCTTCAAAAATGTAATTAATTACAGTCAAGTACAATTACTTTTTTCAATTACCCCATCCCTGATGTTTTTATGGAGGAAATACAAGCTTAAATCTTCAACTTGTTGAAATAAAACAAAAGTAATTTACTTCCACTATTTACTGGTGTTGATTCATATACTTGCTTTATTTATTTAGTTTCATACACTGGAAATTTAAAACTTTGTTCTGAATTTAAGATGAAACGTTTAAACGTTACTTGGTGGTTGGAGTTTTGGGCAATTACGAAAGATAACTCTTGAAACTTGAAAGTTGACTTTTTATGCTACTTTTTTTTAAATTGGAATTTTCATTCTTTATTCAATTTGTCACATGAAGAAGGATATGGAGATAAAGAACAGTATGCAATCACAAAGTCCATAAAACAATACAAAATAAGAGCAGAGTAAACACGGACCCCCTAAACATCAGAGGTGGGACCAGATGCCATGGGGGGAGTGAGCATCCCCTGCCGACTGGTCACACCCGCCGTGTGCTCCTTGTTATTTCATTTCAAATACATTTCTTGTCTCTTCAGAGGTCAATTTAGGATATTTTATGCAAAGAAATGTAATTAATTGTTTCTGCATTCCTATCTATAGAATATGTTTCTCCTGAAAATCTAGAATTTTTTAATAACATGGGATTTAAAAAGGAAAAAAAAAAAGATGAGACAAAAACTAATTGTACATGTAAAGGTTTCTTGGTCTTTGTAAAAATGCTATCAACGATAAAAAGATACACGGAGAAATATATTATACAAAACTTCTGCAGAAAATATCATAGAAAGTTTAAATCATGTAAAAATGTTCACATATTCAGTGCACCTACCTATAAGTCGTTGAGTAGAATCACGTCGAAAACCTATAATTAAAGGGTGAATTAAAAGTCTATTTAAAACTCCAGACGTAATCCTCAGTCTTTAATCACATGAAATATCTTTTTAATTTACAATTAAGATAACAACATACCTGTAAATCCGCGATTCTTGAAATAGCAGAAACATACGAAGATAATGACAGCAATTACTGATATTGGTGCCAAAATGGCTGCCACTATCACACCGGTATCTATAAAAGTAATTGATATGAGACATGTTTAAGGATGACGTTTACTCAGCCGACCAAAATATCAAGTTATAAGAATAAATATGAAAACCATGTGTTGTACATACTTGAAGTATGATTGTAGAGTTACCAACTTTCAAATAATTAGACCAACGACCTACTTTTTCCGTCAGAGACACTTTGATAGATTTTTGGTTAATTATTTCTTGATGAACAAAATACAGCAATTAACAAACCCCTAGGATACAGTCCCTGAAACGTTCTACTTTCCCACCTGAACGGTGAACGAACGCTGAACGAACGCAGAGGAAACGGCGAGTGAACAATGTGCAAACAGAGCGTGAACGCGAGCGCATTGTGAACGGTGGATGAACGATGAACCCAAAATGAACGATTTATACGGAATGCATCCGATCTTTTCCTTGCATTGATATTATTCTGTTATTCTATAATTCTATTTTATAAATAAATATAAATAATTTAATTTCACTTGTATCAAGCAATTTCATTGGCTGAATCATTCAGAGGAACATATAACATTTTGTATAACATAACTTGCCTACGTCACAATGAGTTACGTCAAAAACGTATTACTTCGTTTTACGTTACTTTTAAAATATTTCTCAATTTGAAGCCTTTTTCCGGAGGAAATATTGTCTCATTGTCTACACTGAAATTAAATTATAAGGAATGAAGCTAATTTCAACTTATGTTATCCGATATAACAAAACTTGGGGCCGTTTACGCTTTCTTATAAACCGCTTCGCGGTTTATAAAGCGTAAACTGCCCCAAGTTATGTTATATCGGATAACATAAGTTGAAATAAGCTTCATTCCTTAAATAAACAATAGATAAACAATAAATAAATAAATAAATAAATAATAAAAAATTTTTTTTTCTGTAATTACCTATGGTTAAATCGATATTTCAATAACATGTGTATTAGTTACCGAACGCGTGTAGTTAAAATATAAATTAATCTACTTGTATAGTCGTAATTTGTAATTTATCTTTATTGCTCAGGATAAACATCCTATAGCTTATAACAAAATGTACAATAATATTTACATAGGAAATCAACGGTTGTACATATGATGGAAAAAAAGTAACAATGATACTGTATGACAGGGATCTTATAACTGTCCTTTACAGATTTACAAATGTAATAAATACAATATGCATGTAAAGTTTACATAAAACATATATATAAATTATTGGGAGTTCTTTATTTCAAAAGATTTTAAAATATATTTTCCAAGATTACAGAATTCTTTGACATTATTAACACTAAGAAGCTGTATAAATTTAAACACAGAGGGTTTACTCCAATAATATTTCTGAATGAATTTTTTTCTCAAGTCTACGTATTTAGGATATATGAGTATAAAATGATATTCATATAGTTAATATCCTTATTCTTTTAACCAATAAAATAATGTAGACTTTAGAAGATAAAATTACTTCTTATAGAATGTATTAATTACATTAATTGTACAGGTTGAAACAACCAAACATGTATTTCATTGCCGATGTGATTCGGAATAAAATAACGGATTTATTTCTTTGAAATTCACAATTGTCTGTTGACGTATTGCATAAAAACACTCGTATTTTAAAATTCTAATGCAAAATATTCTATATTTATACAGGGGCGTAGCAACGGGGGGGGGGGACTTATACTATACTATAGGATATGTTAAATGAAAGCCTGGTTGTCACTCACCCCCACTTTTTCCATTTCCAATGTTTCTTTGTCTCTTACAAACATGTAAATACACGCCTATTATGACGTCACTTACTGCTACATGTACGTCATAATCTTCTTCTCTTTATTTTGAGTGTTTCATGCAAAGATGCATTATGTATAAAAAAAAAGAATTTTAGTTAAGTGAAGGTAAAAATGTTGCAAGAACCTATTTAAGAGGAAAAATATTTATTTTTTTACTTTTAGTATGACATATTTGAAACTTAGCATATGTATATTAAAATACACAACAATAGATATCGGCGTAGTCGGGATTCTTTATGCAAATGAGTATGGAACGCCGGGACTGTCTTATATGAGGATTAAACATTGTATGCAGTGTTTCCTTCATTATATGCGGTACTATTTTTATTATATGAAGTAGTTTTTACTTTATATCGTGTACAACCTCCATTATATACAGTACTTCTTTCATTATATGATGTAGATATATCATTACATTATGTACATCTGTCATTGTATGAACTGCTTTTAACATTATATGCGGTAGTTCTATCATTATATGCGGTAGTTCTATCATTATATGCGGTAGTTCTAACATTATATGCGGTAGTTCTAACATTATATGCAGTAAACACAACAATATATTATGTACTTCTCACATTATATACATTACTTTCATCATTATGTGTAGTATTTCTGTTATTATGATGATGCTGATCGTTAAATATTATGTCCGGTCCAGTTAGCATTCCGTGCGGTAGATTTTGCATTTCGTTATGATGTAGACACAGTATTATATGTGGTGCTTTCTTCTTTATGATGATGATCTTTCGGAAGCTACCATTCGGAACTCCCTCTGTTATATTTAGAAAGTTTGACTTTTTTCGCTCTAAGATATGAACATTCTTTGTGGTTTTAGGTTTTATTTATTCTTTATTTATTTAGTTTGACAAAATCCACATGTGCCGCAAGTAAACAAATATAATAATATAGTCACATGGATTTTCTTATACAATTTGTATTAATTAAATGCAACACGTATGAAGTTACAAATATTTCTTGTATATTTAACATCTCCAGAATTAAGAGTTTCGTAAGTTATACATGTATCTTTGAAAAGTGTACAAAATTCACTATTTAGTTCAGGCGCTAATCCAAAAATTTTTTTTGTAGGGGGGGGGGGGTTGCACCCCATTCCAAAAAAATAAAATCCAACCCAGGAATTTCTAGACAAGCAAAAAAAAAATAACAACAACAAACACACACACACAAAAACAAAAAAAAAACGTACAATCGCTCAAACTGAGGGGGGGGGGGGATTCAATGACTTCTAGTGTTTCAAACCTCTGACTTTTCATACCAATTTAACGAGGCCGAGTCTAATTATTTCTGCCCTAGGGATTTTGATAATTTTTTGATAATTTATTTTTACTGTTATATTTCTGGTTTTAGGATTAAAAAATCGAATGTTTACCACCCCGTTTTCTTAGTGGGCCATCTTACATGTTGTGAAACTTTACTATTGGACCCTATGGGATTTTGTTGGAAAATCGCCAAATTGTTACATTTTTTCAATATTTTTTGTACTTCTGCCCTAGGGATTTCTTTTTAATTTAAGTAAATGAAAGTAAATGTAAAAAGTCACCAAATTGTGAAATTTCAAAAAAGTTCACCATCTCGATTGGTCTAGGTCGAAGCCAAATACCTCTAAAATTGCCATATTACGGTAAAAATACGTATCTATGGTGACGTTGTTAGAGCCATTTCAACGTTATTTTTCCAATAATTGTCGTAAAATCACATTTTCAAATCAGTAGGAGTTACAAATAATGTTAATTTTGTATTAAAATTAAAATAATTAATGACTGCATGATATTAAAAAGCTGCGCAAAGTGATGCGCACTCGAATTAGACTCGGCCTCGTTAACTCAAATTCGCGGTTACCAGGGGCGGGGGTCTGCGTTTTCCGAGGGGGGTTCAAGGTTACCTTTTTCTTGCTTTAGTATTTGCTAAGTCCAAGGGGGGGATGTTCTGACCCCACCCCATCCCCTCTAGATCCGCGCATAATTAGTTGTTTATAAAGAGGGCACACACAAATAAAAAAAATGTTCATCTTCAACAACAATTGATACAATATCTTTCATCTCTTGGGTAACATAATCTTCCAACCTCTATCTTTATTTTGTGGACACTTATTTTCAATCGAGTTAAAAAAGAACAAAGATTCTTGTAACTGGAAAAAAATTAAGTATGGTTGAATTTCAAGCTTGTTTAGATTTCGTTGACTTATTAACTAGATTTATCCCTACATTAATTAAAGGAATTTCGAAGTCATGTCAATACTTCAGTAGTTTACAATGCGAGAGAAAAAGAGAGAGAGAGAGAGATATGCGCTTGTTATTGAAATATTTTTATCATTCCATTGTATTAATTGTTAAACTATGGCATATAAAGAATGGCTGATATTCATTGTCTTTAACTGGAAGACGGTAACGATATGTATCAGGAAAAGACATACGATTTTCAGTGCAGACATTACACGCGCGTAGTAACACCATCCCCCTTTTCCTAAACATAACTTTTACTATTGAAAATGCTCAATGTTTTTTGACTTGTCCACTTTCTTCAGGTAACTTGAGTTTTTTTCCGGCTGACGCCACCCTTCCCCAACTTTCAAAAACAATGCTACGTCACTGTATTGAGTTTACGTGGGTTGTACTTCAAGAACTTACTTTTAAAAAGATATGTGGTAGAAACCCCTATGCCTATTAAGATGAGAGATAAAAGGGTAATTTACATTGTGAAAAATTAGCCCACCCACCCCTAAATACAAGTAAATAAATAAATAAATACATGTTATGTTTTCTATAAAGCGCTGTTAAAGACCTGCGTACTCGAAAACATCAGTTATTTTTTTCATTTTCCATTTTGACATTGATTGTCCTACAAAATGAAATGAATCTTTTTGAATGTCATATTGTTCACAGAAAGATAGAAAAATGTCTCAATTTTTTCCACTCTTAAAATATTTGTATCATACCCCCCTTCTCTCTCTCTTTTTACTTTATACCATAAAATAGATGGAATTTTATTTTACTCTATTACTCTACTTCGTATCTTTTAAAAACAGTTTAATCAGTTCATGTAGCATTTATTATTCACTGCTTTAATCAAACATAAATTATCAGCGCATGTATTTATTGTACAGAATTCAACAACTGATAGAAAGAAGAACCTTGAACAGAGAGTTCCGAATGGTAGCATCCGAAAGATCATCATCATAAAGAAGAAAGCACCGCATATAATACTGTGTCTACATCATAACGAAATGCAAAATCTATCGCACGGAATGCTAACTGGACCGGACATAATATTTAACGATCAGCATCATCATGATAACAGAAATACTACACATAATAATGAATGTACTGTATATAATGTGAGAAGTACATAATATATTGTTGTGTTTACTGCATATAATGTTAGAACTACCGCATATAATGATAGAACTACCGCATATAATGTTAAAAGCATTTCATATAATGATAGATGCACATAATATAATGACATATTTACATCATATAATGAAAGAAGTACTGTATATAATGGAGGTTGTACACGATATAAAGTAAAAACTACTTCATATAATAAAAATAGTACCGCATATAATGAAGGGAACACTGCATATAATGTTTAATCCTCATATAAGACAGCCCCGGCGTTCCATAAATGAGACTGTGCACTATTTCGGCATGGTATGCTAAATTTATTTATTACCTACTTAGTTATAAATGCAGTATTTTTGCATATACGATATGTCTGGTGTCACAATAGCCGTATCAGCCCAGATATGGATTTGAGGGGCTGAAACTGATCACCATCCCGCTTCAGACAGTTTTTTAGATTAATGATAGGATAAAAGCTAATCACATAACGCCTTGATATTTTCCGTATTACGTCGCCGTCAAGGAGTAAATGAAATTCGGGAAGGCGATTCCATTCGAAGCGTCGTTATTGTAAATACATGTAACAATGGCAGCTAAGAAAAAGTTTGCGTAGGTAAATTTCTTGTTAATTGTTATGATACTTTCTGTCGATTGATATTGGATTAAAACTTGATATAGTCAAAATAAACTCATATTTTTTATGCCCCCGTAAACGAAGTTTTTATGCCACCGTAAACGAAGTTTGGGGGGCATATAGTTTTTGTCGTGTCCGTCTGTCTGTCTGTCTCTCTGTCTCCCTGTCTGTTTGTTTGTCCGCAAACACTTTAACCTTGCCCATAACTTTGTATTTAGTGGAGCTATGAACTTCATATTTCACATGTGTATTCCTTGTGACAAGACCTTTTTGGGGGTACCACCAAATTTGACTTTTTGACCATGACCTTGGAGTTTGACCCACTTTTACACAAAAAATTGAGCATTTACTTTGACAATATCTTTTGAACAGTATATACCAGGACATTAATACTTAACATATGTATTGTTTGTGGAAAGACCTTTTATTTGATACCAACAACGCTGACCTTTTGACCTGGACCTTGGAGATTTTTGTACTTATAAAAAAACTTTAACCTTGGCTATAACTTTTGAACAGAAAATGCTATGGCATAAATACTTCACATATATAATTTTTGTGAAAAGACGCTTTATAAGATACCAAAAAACCTTGAGCCTTTGACCTTGACCTTGGAGTTGGACCTACTTTAAATATACAACCTTGACATAATTTTTGAAGGGTTAGGACTAGGGCTTTCATACTTCACATATGTATTTCTTTTGACAAGAACTTTTTGGGGGTATCACCGAATGTGACCTTTTGATCTTGACCTTGGAGTTTGACCCAATTTTACACAAAAATTTTGAAGATTTACTTTGGCCATATCATTTGAACAGTATACACCAGAACATTAATACTTGACTTATATATTGTTTGTGGGAAGACCTTTCATTTGATACCAACAACCCTGACCTTTTGACCTTGACCTTCGAGATTTTTGTACTTATGAAAAAAACTTTAACTTTGGCTATAACTTTAAAACAGTAAATGCTAGGGCTAACATACTTAACATATGTAATAATTCTTGTGAAAAGACACTTCATAGGATACCAAGAACCTTGACCCTTTGACCTTGACCTTGGAGTTTGACCTACTCTAAAAATACAACCTAGACCATAATTTTCGAAGGGTTAGGACTAGGGCTTTCATACTTCAAATATGTTAACCATGGTCATAACTCTTGAATAGGTAATGCTATAGTTTTATATTTCACATTTGTATTTCTTGTGAAAAAGGCCTTACTTTAGGTACCAAAATATTTGATCTGCATTTGAGAAAGCTTAACCTTCGCTATATAATGCCATACGGGGACATCAGTGTTTCACAAACACATCTTGTTTTATATTCAAAAAGGTGTTCAGCAGGATAAATTTGTTACACAGTCTGTTAGGGACCTAAAACGGATTCATACATGGTGTGAAATGGTGTGAAATGGAAATCCGTATTGGGACTCGGCTCCGCCTCGCCCAATAGAGAACACCAAACACGCAACGAACGAACGTATCTCGACGATATTTACCGTATTACTAGTTTATGAATACTATCATTCGCTTTATATATATTTTTTTAGTTATTTCAAAGGCGGATTTAGCACCGGCGCGCCGGGCGTGCCCCCCCCCCCCCCCCCCCCC
>PRKT01001022.1:60074-89664 GCA_003671525.1 Saccostrea glomerata | reverse complement strand
AGCTTGAATTTAAACCCCACAAGGGGATCATGATTTGAATGAACTAGAATCTACATTACCTGAGTATGATTCCATATAAATATTACTAATCATGGCTTGGAAGTACTTGAAAAAAAGATTTTAAAAGGTTTCCCTATATAATCCTATGAAAAACTTTGACCGGCCATTTTGGCTCCACCTTACCCCCAAGTGTCATGATTTGAACAAACTTGAATCTACACTACCTGAGGATGATTCCACATGAGTTTCATCTTTCATGGCCCAGTGGTTTTTGCAATTGGGAAGAAGATTTTTTTAAAAAACACCATTAATTTTTCTCTAATTCATAATTATCTCCCCTTGGATAAGGGCGTGGCCATTCATTTGAACAAACTTTAATCCCCTTTACCCAAGGATACTTTGTAGAAGTTTGGTTGAAATAGCCTAGTGGTTCTTGAGAAGATAAAAATCAGAAAAGTTTACAACGACAACAACGACTACGCCGACGACAACGACAGACAACGGACAAATTTTAACCAGAAAGCTGACTTGAGCCTTCGGCTCAGGTGAGGTAATAAAGGGGGGTTCAAACTCCCGAAACCCCCCTCTGGTCTGCCAATGCTTTCATATAATTTGGATCAATTTTCATTTATTATAAGTTAATAAAAAAAAAAAAAGAAATCAATAAATACACACCTGAACATATGCATATATTTATATCATACTGGTACATGGAACACCAAAGCGATTATACTTGTCAAATTGACAAATAATTTTCATTTTTCTATACGTGTGATTCGTCCGTACGTTCAGTCAGTACACAGGTTATCACAAAGTAAACAACTTTACCGTTCGTAAAACAGATATTCGTTCGTTACGTGTTTGGTGTTCTCTAATACGGATTTCAATTTCACACCATGATTGACTCTGAATTAGGCCCCTAACTGACTGTGTAAGTAATACTATCGCATCCTTAGTAAATGAAACATCAAATAAAGCACTTGTGTTCATATACATATTTTGGGGGTTGTAAAGTTCTCTTAATTTTAAATTTTTGAATGTAAGGATAACCTTAATGACAAATAATAGATTATTTTCACACTATGCGATAATAGTAGGGTTATATAGAGACAAACTGACAGGAAGCATAACAAAATATTATTATGTTTGTATTACTTTGATATAATGTAAACATTGAACTCAAATTTAAAACAGTGAAATCAGAATAAAAATGTTGATAACATGTCTATTTTTCATATAAATAGCATTAGCAACTAACGATAAGTGTCAGGATTTTCAAAGTGTAACTGGAACGCGTTACCGGAGATGTAATAAATTATGGATATGGTTTATAAACATCAGAGACGGGAAAAAGTATATAAGTGACATTACACTCTAGATTTTAATAGAGAAGTTGTTTTAAATGATATGAGATTAAATTACCGGTATAACTTTTCCTATACGACAAAAATAGTTACAGCATGTAAGAAGTAAAGTACTTTTTTGTTTTATACACGCTGTGGGAACGTTCTGGGCCATGAACAACGGCAAGAATTGTGTATTCTCTGGTTCTTATAAGGCGATCTTTCGGCAAAATTTTTACTGAAATTTGAATCTGTTATAGAAAAGGAAAAAAGAGTGGTTTTTCACTTAAAAAAAATTATTGGATGTTTATAGATCCGTGTAAAGTGGAAAAAGAGGTCATGACGTAGTAAGAGTCGTGAATTACGCTTGCATCCGATATTCACAAGGATTGCATACTTTCCTCATTTGTTCCTGATTATTTTTAAATGTGATAGCATCATGAAATTTGAAAAGCATAATCTTAAAATGTCGCTTTTTACTCTGAGAAGAAAAGAAATATAATAGAGCAAAAAAAAAAAAAAACTGTCTACGACTGTTTCGGACAACCCTCGTATGTTATTTCTATTCAAAATTATTCAAATATATACATGTATATCAATCTATGCATCAAATTAATATTTTGCTTGTGTTACGTTTCCTTCAACTCATTTTTATGCGCAAATAAATATCCCGATATAGAAAGTCAACTCTGATAGTAAATTTACTTGTATTAGATTTCAATAGACGTTATTTATAGAAGTGTCTGCATTTATTTAGTACTTGATTCCTCGGTTTTTCTGAGCGAGACCATTTAAGAAATTCCTTTTCTTCTAAATTCTAAATTTCATATGCATAACAACTCAATGCAACTTATGAAAACAAACTGAATTAGATAAAATGAATATTAACCAACATTTTTTTTTAAACCATGAAAGTTCGGAAATATGAAAGTATGTAATTTTTGAGAGGTATTATTTTTTTTGGGGGGGGGGGAATGAAAAGTTTAAAATATACACAATCTGCGGGAGTAATCAAAGGTAGACCTCTTACGACAATTCATTCTTCAATATTTTGAAAAGGACAGGTTCGAAATATAGGATTTCTTAAATGGTATTGCTAGATGTATGTATGGTATAATTTTGAAATATAAACATGCTGATTTGCTGGTTATTTCTGGTTAATAATATAAGTTCAAAAATCTACTGATTTTTTAGGGTAAGTGCATATCTGGGGTTATATTTAAAAAGTTATATTTACTTAAAGAGTTACAAAAAAATCTAGTTCTTATTCAAAGGCAATTAGTAATGGCAATATCTCATTGTACCTTAATAAATGAAAAAAATATGTAAATGATATAATGTGTTACATTTCAAAATAGTTACTTTAGGAACAATTTCAAAATAGTTACTCTTTAGCAAAAATTCAGAGGTTACCAAAATGCAGAACATGAAAATGAAACAAAAGTAAGGAACGAACAGTTTGCCTCCTCTCTTTACAAATCATATGAACATTATTATATAGATGTTGAAATAAATGGTATACCTTTCTTGATTTTAGTAAACAGAGGAGTGCTTTGTTGAAAAATCCAGTCTTTGATAATTTTTAAACGTCGAAGAAATGTTTTGGGTAGGTAAAGGACTACAGTCACTAATTTGTTCCTTTCTGAAAAGAACATATCTGATCTAAGGAAACAAGGCTTAATGATATACTAATGAAGATTATAAACGTAAAATACTACATGTAGTAGGTTATAAAAAGTTAGCTCATTTACAAAATTTAAAGAAACTTGTACATAGTCATAGATAAAATCTACAATATATTCCAAGTTATTCTCAGCATCATAGATAAAATTAAGGCTAGTCTTACTAAAATTAGCATTAGGACAACATTTCTCGTTTATTTGTCCATCATCAAGCACGTTTGCAGTTGCAGTTTGCAGCACAATATAGATGTATTGCGGTAATTATTCTTTGTTTACATTTATGTGATTTCCAGGCTTGTACAAGGGGTGATCAAAAATTTTGTGAACTAATTGAATAACTTCTATTAAAGAATTGATACAGGGTTTCAGAGTCGATTATTCAAAAGTAGTCCTCTTTGATTTTAACGCGAATCTGCAACCATTCTGTCCATGCGCGGATCACGCAAGGTTTTTAAGATAAAAAGGGTCATTTTGCTTTCCTTTTTGAAGTATTCGGTCTTGTTAGGTTTGGATTCCTATTTTCCTAATTTTATATGCAGGCTTCAAATAGTAATTTTGTGCTGTGGAATATTCAACGCTTGTTTTAAGTTATCAAAGAAGATGGGTGAACAAGGCGGGCAAAATGCCTATAGCGTCCAATATTAAGAAATCATATTCGGTATGTTAGTTGGGTACTTCAATTAACTTCTTATTATTGAATTTTTTGAAATTATGAAAAAAATCTCGCCAAAAAAAATTCTTTCATAAAATTAATAGATGGTATTCGTAGCAATAAAAATCCGATGTATCAAAAGCATACTGTTTTGATACTAACGCGTTAACTACTACGCTACATCCACCCCTACTAATGTGTTCGGAACCTTTTCGTTTTCGGTGTTCTGCAAATTATAAAACCCGATGAGTTCAGAGTAGCTCTGACAGTGGCTCTGGCGAGAGTTAGCGAGACTTCAGCGAGATAGAGTAAATTATTCACGGAAATGTTGCTTGGAAGTGACTAGCACGTGGAGACCTGGTAAACAGAAAAGTTATGTTGCGTTTTAGTTTTCACCGCCCTATAATATCATTCTGTAGAAATGTACTTCAATATATTTCTCATTCAGTAGAAATGTACTTCAATAGATTTCTGTTGAATTCATTCAAGTTGACGTTATAAGTAATCTCTATGATGCAATTTTCTGCTGTCATGAATTATAATTTCTTTTTGGATAAATGGGAACCGGGACTATATTTTTTGGCGTCAGATTAGCAAATGAGGCACCAATGTGACATTAACTGACAAATCAGCTGAATGAGAATTGCATTATGGGTTACTACGAATACTACAGGAATGTTACGCTTGACAAATTCCTTTATTGTACTATCGGTGAATACAATTGTCATGACTCCCTGGCCAACACACGTGATCACGAGTATAGTTATGTAAAAATGTTTTGTCTATTTAAATACATTCAAGAAGCTGCTCGTTTTCCTTACCCTTGAAGTGCTGGTGTTCTGAACTTGACACTAATAATGTATACATTTTATAAACCATTTTTTTTCCCTCTAGTTTACAACAAATTAAAAACGCCCGTGAGTCCCGTGACATCTTTCATAGTTTCTAATGTTTGCATTTTTGTTCATAAATTTTTTTTTTTATTTTGCACTCCATTGAAATGATCATAGATTGACCTGAACCACGTGTTCGAAGTAACATGTAAACCAGTCATGTATTTGGCGTAAACGTATTCAATCAAGAATTGGTCAGTTGCTCGTGGTAAAATCCTCTGTGCGCATTAATAGCAATAGCCATATAAGGCAAACAAAGGTTTGTCAGTGTAGGTGATGTTACACATTTTTTCACCAGCGTATCGGTCGATATATTGAGCTGTAATTTTTGCAGTACACTCTGATAAGATGTATTAATTTTTTTTACCCCCCCCCCCTTTTAGCCACCCATTTCTGTTGAAAATCATGAAAGTCTTTCAGAAAGGTCTGGAAACACATTTTTCACATGACATGTTTTCAGAAGAAACAGACTATCACAATTTCCTGTTTCCTGCCAATTTTATTTATAAAACCGGTTCTACCCTATAACCTTTGAATAGGCAAACATACACCACATGTCTTGAGTTTAAATAACAATAACATTAATAGGGGTGACATCGCTCATGTTGATGTTTGGCATTTAAATCATGTTTTAAGGTATATTGGGTCTTTCTTCCATGTTTTTGTAAACAAAAAATGTGTATTTTATTGCAAACTCTTCGGAACATCTTTCACAAAAATGGAGTGAAGACCCAATCACATTGAGAAAATTTGTTTAAGTGCGAGAAAATGGTCGTTTTTGTACTTTTCGGTGTGTGTAAGCTTCTTCGCAGGCAAATATTTTCTGTTTTTGTGATAATTTTTTTTTTAATTTTAGAGGTTTTCATAAAGAATACTTATATACTAGATGAAATATTAAATAAAACTTAGATTTAATAGAGATTAAAATTTTCACTTCTTATCTGTTGCACTATAGGTACTACGCCCGCCTTATCCACCCATCTTCTTAACTATTATGTATTCTGTCTTCACATTGTGGAAGTTTATCAAATAAAACATAAAATTATGGTCCTACAAAAGACATCTTCCAATTTTAGTTAATAATTTGGACTATTTTAGTCATATCTAAGAATTAACATCACTGACCTTCATTTTTTATTTCATTTTCTGAAATATTTGATAATTTTAACCATTCTGCTTAACTTCAGATAAAGGAAAGAACAATGTGAATGTAAATCTTGTGCATATAATTTAAGAGTATTAATGTATTATTTCAAAACGAATTATTCTGCATTTTTCATGACTTCAAGAGTAAAACATTTCCTGAGATTTTTGTTTTTCGTGTGAATGTAAACTGCAGAGAAAACTTTCATTTTTCAAATTCATTAAAATTGCAATTGTGTAAATTTGTAGTTTTACGCGACTCTATATTCTTTAAGACCGGCGTTTGACTCTTGGAAATTAAAATTCACTTTTTCCTCACTAGCCATCCTCAATGATTAAGGTCTTTCGTATCCAACGGAAGACCTGATTTTTTTTTCGTTCTTTTTCTTTTTTCCCATTATATTTTATATTTTAACCGTTTTGGGGGAAGCGATTTTTCGGTAACGGCTGGGCTCATTATCACGAAACTTTCGAATCTGATAGGTATTCTGAGCAGCCTTTTTTTTTAAATTTGTCGTTGATTACGTCATTTCCGGTCATGAGATATTTATTGGAGACAATAGTTCATGACTTAGGTTTGCAGAATCACCTATTCGAGCATGTTTATTGCTTCCGAATGTGAATTAAATGCCTTTTCTTTTTTTTTTTTTTTTTTTTTTTTTTTTTTTTTTTTTTACTTTTTTCGTTATTTCAGTATTTTAGATGATTTAAAAATTTTATATACTCTTTTTAATAATATTTTTTGAATGCAAAATATGAAATTTGTTTTGGAATCGAAACACCCAACCTTGAGATATTTGCATTCAAAAATTTGAAGTGGAGGTCCCAGTGGCGCATGGTTAGCGAGTTGGATTTTCACACTGGCGACCAGGGTTTAACCACCAAAGTGTCGAAATTTTTCGAAATCATTTTGTAAACTCGATTATTCGGGGTTTTTTTAATTTCAGAATCGGAAGGAAGACACTTTGTTCCTCCCAAAGAGTATCATTTCTATTTCTTTTTTTATTTGTATTTTAACAACGAAACAAAACTCAGTCAGGAAACCAACTGAATTGGAATATGCTTATTTTATGGCCTGTGATAGTAGTTGGTGTGCATTTTTTTTTTATGCATGCTGTAATGGTCAAGCTTAAAAAGGAAAGTAAAAGGATAAAAAATCATTGTATCCACTCATATATTAGAGAACACATTGTCATGGTTAATGGACATGGTAAAATGGAAGGTAATGCCAAACCTCTTCAACTTTGAATCAATTTATTATTTTTAAATGAAAGTAGAATAAACAACAGTACGCCATTTGGAAATAGCAACGGTACACAGCAGCTTTATTTTACAATGTATATAGAACATGCAAAATATGAAGAAAAAAAATACTCTTTATTTACATGTTGAAGTTGGACTGAATAAATCAAAAGAACTACGTACGCTAACTCTTGATACCCGCCGACATTTTGCACCTATTTAATTCAATAATAATGAAAATATGGCCATAAAATCTTTGTAGAATGAAAGGATCTGTTCAATTATAATTGATTAATAATTTTAATACCAGTGTAAAATAGTTAATTATCCCTTATTCTAGCTCTTTAAAAGAGGGGGGTAGACTATATTTTCAATTGAAACGGGGCTTTATACCATCACCGTATTTTAAAATATTTTTGAATGTGAATAAATGTTTCTTTAAATACCTCTTTTCTTATGTTTTATCAAAATGAAATTAGACATATCATTAATAAAATACTTTGTTTTAGTTGTTAACTCCTTTGAAATTGGTGAAAAATTAAACCTTTGTCATTTTTTGGCAGTAGACATATGTTCCGCCCGTGAAACACAAAAAGCATTGGTATGAATTTGTGAAATGGCAGTCTATATAACCTGTATAAAGGATTTTTTTGATTCATGGGAGGAGGGAGATGTTTTGAAAATATTTTCCCTTTTCCGTTAATTTCTTTAGTGAAAAACGCGACTTTAACCAAAATCATGGGGTTATCTTTCTTTGTTTTCCCAAATAAGATATTTTATGGAAAATCACGTAAATAAGAATATTATTGTGGAAAATCATTCACATATATTAGCTTTTGAAAATTGATTTGAACGTAGGCGGGAGAACACTACTATTGTTCGTAGTTCTTTAACCTTTTATTGTGCTCTACATGTCCTCCAAAACTGGTATACATAGGCAATTAAGCCACATATGATCCACATATGCATTGCCTTTCATATAAAGATCATATGTGGATCATATGAGAATCATATTTTTATACAATCATATGAGAATCATATGTGGCCAATCATATGAGAATCATATGATCATACATATGTGAATCATATGAAGTAATATACATATGATTCTCATATGAAAGATCCTGCATATGAGAATCATATGAATATTCTGACAATAATCATATGAGAATCATATGAAACTGAACATATGAGAATCATATGAAACAATGTTCACTAATTTGTCCTTGTTATACTCAGGTAAAATTCATACGAATGTTTTGACCGTGATCATATGAGAATCATATGAAACGGTGATCATATGAGAATCATATGAAACAGTGTTCACTTATCTTTCCTTGTTATACTGAAGTAAAATTGCAATTTCAATTATAAATATCAAAAGATGAATTTAAATTTACATTAATTCAAAAGAATTTGTTAATAATTTATCACATGTCAGTGGCGTATATTCCATATAGGCTAAAAGGCTGTAGCCTACATATCATTTTCTCAAGGATTACAAAAATATATAGGGCATACATATATATCTCTGAAAGTAAGAATTATTAATAAGTCAAATAGCAAAGAGGCCGTATTAATTCTTAACAAAGTGGACTTAACAAACCCGACGGTTTGATTCCGATATGTGGGTTCAGTCATACAAGGTGAAATTTCAAAATTTACTATAAAGTCTATAGTAGAATTTTAAAAAAAAGTTACATTTAATTATGAACAGGAAAACAACAACAAAAAAAAAAACAGAATGAAAGCAAAGGTGATTATATCATGCGATGATATAGTGTTTCGCAAAGACAATATAAAAAAAATACAAATTTTCCTACAGAACAATATTTGTTTTTTTTTCTGGGGTACTGCAAGAATTTATATTCCTTTAAAGTTTTATTTATATTCGTCTTAAAAATCTTCTAATCGTGATATCGCATGATTTTGTATCTAATTTTCAAAATTTTCTCGGGCCCGAGAGTCCCCACGACCCCCCACCAACGGGAGGAGGCGACCCCTCCCGTACCTACCCCCTTCGGCGCTTTGCGCTTCAGGTGAATCTCCGATTCACAGCCTACACATGAACAGAAAGGAGTATACGCCACTGCATGTAAAGTTCTTCTCTGTTTAACCCCCCCCCCCCCCCCCCCCCCCCCCACCCTTTCCTTCTAAAAAAAAACCTTTCACAATTTTTTTTTCTGTTATAATGCATTTCCCAGACAAAATAGATAAAGAATAAATGAATTTGCTTTTCGCTTTTCATTTTAAATCTTTTGGGTTTGGCTAAGTAAAATTAAAATAATTCCGTATTTTTCTCCGGGCCGGTTTTGTCTTTTATCGGATGAAAATATACGTCAATTTTGACGTCACCGCTGCAGCAGACGTGTTGGGTGTTTGGAAAAGGCAAGTGATCTCCTAACAATAATATTTTAAATATTCATATTGCTTAAATATAATTTCATTATTGTTACCTGTAGGTGCGTATGTACTCTCTATCGATATATACTCTTGTCACTTGCATCATGCATGTAATTGTTAAATCAATGCATTTCGTAAACCTAACGTTCGTGATCTGTAAGTAAGTTTGGATAAAATTTGTTTCTGAATGAATGTAAACATTACATGTTAGGCTAAAGGCATTACTACTTTTTTAAAACTTGAATTTGTTTTCGTTTTGTTACGTACTGATATGAAAGTGAAAGTAGAAACCTTGTATGTCGTTATGTATGTTGAGATCGTTATCAAGGCCGTATTCCCTCTTAAACTTAATGACAAATGTTTGTTATTATGTCCTATATACATGATATATGCATTCGGCAACTTGAGTTCAGTGTCACAGTGCTGTTTTTTTTTCAGTCCAAAGAGCCCGAAACTGATAAGACTGGCGATTGATCCTGAAGCCGATTTGACAGACGATTGCATCATCACAATATTGAAGGTAAAAATAAATACTTGAAATAAAAAATCAAATTATCTGTAATGTCTCTTTATGACAAAATATTTCTTGATAATTTCTTTTTGTTCTTTTATAATTCTACATTGTTTGCATGGCTTCATCAAAAATAAATTCAACTCAACTCAATACTCTAGAAATTGATACATTATAATTTTAATCCAGTGCACTTAAAATATGCAACGTATGAATAGATTTTGCTGGGTGTAAAAGCTATGAAACTATATAGTATACAATAAATTTGTGGGGAAAGGGGGGATAAATTGGATTTTTGAATTTCAACTAAAAATTTATAACAGTGACATCCAACTTTAAAGGTATGAATACATGTGCATGTGTGTTGAAAGAACGTCAGCTAGCTAATCCATTGAATATTTACATCTATGTATTCATTTACTGATAATTATTTTTCCCCCCAACACTACTGAATGGTGTGCATGCCTATAGTTTCGGGTTAAATGTTAGATATATTTAAGACTATAAAGAACCTACAAACTTGTACTCTCTCATTTTGATAGTTTAAGTTTTAATTAAATGTATTCTTAGAAAATATCTACTGTGTGAGACTGTTAGTATTTGTCTTACAGGTTCAATATACAGTCAGCCTCTCGTAAGATAAAGAACAAATCCCAAGATCCAAGGCTTGCTTCAAAGTTAAGGTAACTACACACTGTTAAATAAACTTTGTTATAGTCTTCCCAAAAGTTTTGGATATCTTGGAATCACAATGTCTGTTTTTCTGCCTGTCTACTTGTCTGTAGTATTTTTTGTCCAAAAATAATATACATGTATCTGTATCAGAATCCTTTTAATTTTTTGACAATCTGAATTAATATATACTGTTTGAACATTCCAAATTTAATTGTCAAAATAACAAAGATTTTATTATGAAGCATATCTTTCAATAGTGTAATTGTTTTGCAAACTACATCATAGGATTCCTCAAAACACCTAGTATAACATATATAACATTAGTTTTATCTTGTATCATATCTGTGTCAGTGAATTGGGCATACATTTGTTTGCTGATTATACCTAAGTAACTTTTATAACTCATAGAATTTAAGAATTATTTTATTTTTACTTTTGAAATTTTTGTAGAGACCATTCTGTGCCACAAAGAAATTGTTCAGGAAAAGGAGAAGTGGTGGATATTCATTTTTGGTACGGTACAGTTCAAAGAGATTTTCAAAATGGTCATGGAAGATCAAAGGGAGGACAACTGAAAGATACAGAAGGAAAAAGAGCAAGGGAATATATGGAATAATTATGAAATGGGGAGGATGTACACAATCTTGTCTGAATTTGACCTGTGAAGATTTCCCATATTGTATGATGGAATAATCAATAACTTGATTTTTCATAAATTTACAATAGAGAATACATGACAAATGTTATTGCTGATATTTCAATGTTGCTTTGGACACTTTCATGTCATATGGTATTTTTATACATTACCTAATTATGTTATTCATTTGTACATGTACAGTATACATGTTTAACTACTAAATCATTATGCTGAAATCTTATAATTTGTACTCATATTAGAATATGTTTAATACATGTATCGACAAATGCTACTGACTTGTTTGTATATTTTCTTGTTTAGAATGTACACTGTGAAAAATAAGTTATTTCTCTTGATGAAAATAATTTTATCAAAAAAGTTGTGTAAGCATTTTAAGATATTTTAAAATATTTAACCAATGAAGATAGATCATTGTAATGTAATGAATGTTCATCTAAAGCAGAAATATCTGATTTTTAAATGTGTACAGGAATGTGAAAAATATTGAAAAAAAACACACAAGTGTTTCATATGATTTACATATGATGTACTTTTCATATGATTCTCATATGTAAATGGCTTGAAACACACATAAGTGTTTCATATGATTTACATATGATGCCATTTTCATATGATTCTCATATGTAAATGGCTTGAAACACACTGAAATCATTCATATGAGAATCATATGTAGTTATTTTCATATGATTCACATATGTGGATCATATGTAAATCATATGATTTGCTTCATATGATTCACATATGATGCCCTTTTTCTATGATTCTCATATGAAACCAATCATATGAGAATCATATGATACTCATATGAGAATCATATGTGGCTAAGTTGCCTGTGTATGTATATAAGCAACTATTCACCTCTTATGTAGCCTTGCTTACAACACCAGTTCTAAAGAAGTACGTGGGATTTACCAGGTTTTCAAATGAAAACCTTGTATTTCCGAAAAAAAAGTACTTCATCACACCAAGTATAAATTAATATCTGTCTAATTCTTTCCTTAGACAAAAGAAATCATAGAAGTTTTTTGTGACAGACAGTCTATTTTTATAATGTTACCTCGCTTTCGCAAATCCGGAGAAAAGAAATGTAAACCAGGCTTATTTTTGAAAATAATGTTGTTTCAAATAATTTTTAATTAATTAAACAAACAATCAGACTCAACATTTTATTTACAACCTAATACATTTTAAATGACAAAGCTTTCCTCTGTATGTATATCTGAGAGGATATTATTATGAATAAATAATTTATGATTGAATACGAGTATGTGTTCAAGAACTAATGAAATCGAATACTTGTACAGATATTGACAGTTAAATCAATATGCGCATCTGAATAAACACGCTACAGATTAAATACCAGTAATATGCAAAATCCACATTTAAAAATGATACCGAAGTGTTCTTCTTTGCATTTTTTTATCATTGGAAGGTGTAAACAGGGTCAATGTATATTCTCCTACAGATTTGGCTTTTTTCCCGAAAATACATTGTTGCGGCTCTAATTTAATATATCCAATAGGAACGAAAGGTTTTAATAGCTTCAATGAGCATATGAAGAAAATCAGCCAATGCACAAACAAAATAATTTTTTTTTTCAAAATTCTTTCAAATAATCCTTTATTTGTTCGATAGCAGAAATGTTTTCATCGCATTTGTAACAATATTTCCTCACTCTACTATACAATATGTTTGTTATGACTTTAATGCCATGGATTTCTTGTTTTGTATTTATACGCTTATTGGGCTTCACACCTTCCTCGCAACACTCCAGTCCGACAAGCATCGCCCTGGGTGCTGAGAAAAGAAATGATTCGGCAATCTTAAGAAAACAAGGCTTTTGACAAATGAAGCCATAATAAGATTTCAAAATAGTGCATAGTATAGTATGTAGAACATTTATCACTTTATCTAAATAAATGTCAAGAACAGTCATACCTTTTCTTTTTCAAAACATTCATTGATTTGATGATTGAAACAAACTATTTATTTTAAATCCAACGTTGAAATTGTAAAACATTTGATTTTATTTTTCAAAACCTAGACCATTGTTTATGGAATATTTACTTTTGACTACTTACGAAGATTGTCAACAAGAGAAAGCGTTTTAGTTATATCATCGTCCACCCTGGATATACAAAGACAAAGAATTAATGTTGGGAGTTCTTCTTTTGTATTCTCCGTTGTTTTATAATACACACGATCCTCAACTGGAAAACCTTGTATAATTTCATTAAATATTTTTTCACACAAATTCCCACATCGAGGATGTAATACAACAAACTCCTTCCATTTATTATCTGAAAGAAAAGAACGCCAAATATATTATAAAAGATAAGCTGAATTGATCAATAAAGTTACAATGTTTACCAAAACATCTAAATATATTAAAGCTTACAATGTACACCATGCGTTAAGAAAGCAAGTTTCACCACATAAACACTTATAAACTATTACTTGAAAATAAAACTTCCAACAATTGCAACTATGTTGAGTCTGTTTGAAGGATAAAAAGAGATTAGGAAAATACAGATGACCTTCATTTTTCTCATGTAAAAATGAAAATGATTTTGCAAATGAGTATGTATTGATAGATTATTAAAGTTCAAGTATCAAAATAAAGTATTAATGTAATATCGAATTACTTTGTGACGGACACTTACAAATTTCTAAATATTGCATAACAATTTCAAGAAAAAAACAGAAATGTCTAATAAACATAGTTTAATCCAAAAATCAATTTTTAAATAATGATTAGAAAGAAACTAGATTATTATTATCAACAAAGCAAACCTTTTACTTGCTTGTAAACATTAATTTAAGACTGTGTATAATTGAAGATTTGCGGATATGTTTTTCAATAAAATAAAAGAATGTTAAATGGAGAGGTAATTGCTACAATACACGTATATCATGAATGTTTATTATATACTAATTGAATTTAATTGAAAAAGTAATTGATATTATATGGTATTTTTTCTGTGTAATTAATCATAATACAATTGCAAATAATTGAAAAATGTTCAATTACAAATTGCTTCCAATTATTTCAAAATTGTAATTAAATACAGTCATTAACAATTACTTTTTTTATTATCCCATCCCTGGTCTACACCGAAAAAAAATTGTCATTGCGTTAGAAAATGTTCACTCTTTTATGTATATAGTTCATCAATGTACATAGCAACTTTTGATTTAATAGATTTATGAATATTTACTCAAATTATGAGATTTAATGTTATTCGGGTCATGACGCACGGAAGATAATCTTAATGTGTCTAAACAGTGTCTTTATTTTAAAAAAGAAAATAGATACTTCCTACTTGAATTTAGAAAGTCCTCTTATGTGGAATGAAAACTGAGTTTCCCCTATTTTTTACACAAGAAGTTGTGGAACTAATATCGCACACGTATGGGACCTTCTGAATATATATTAGACAGTTAGGTACAGTATTCTCAGTATCATTCACAAAAAATGCAAATTCATATCGACAATACCAGTGCCAGTGGCAATGTCTTTTGCTATTACTGTATCTGTTTTCCTGTACGGCTTGGAATAGTTCGATTAGAAAATTTCCATTTCATTTGTATTCTAAAGAAGTGGTGGTATTTCATATTTTTTTATTCTGTATTTTTAATTCTCTTAGGATCTCATTTCTATATCTGAATTAAACTGAATTGCTCTTCGATGCACCGTAACATCATCAAACGCTGCCATTTTTCATGTGTTGTGTTTACCATTTGCCCATTTTAGATGCTCGGGAAACTGCCAAAACGAAGCAAATGCCTTGAAATTTTCAAAAGACAACACAATAGAGAGTAGATTAAAACATATTTTTTAAACATTTACATTGTCTTTTCAATACTTTTATTTCAATACAATAAATGTGTATTTTCGAAAGAAATCCTGATTTTTTAATTTGTGCAGTAATACCGTATCCGGTTAACATTCAAGGGATAGAAAGTCTTTTTGTCTATATTTGATTTTTGTGAAAAAAATGCACTCACTTAAATATGATAAATAAACATTTTGGCTGTTTGCAATCATATATCTTAAATACCAAAACTAGAGGTTTTATAAAGATATGAACTCAATTTTTCTGAAACCTTAATATGTTCAAAACAAAACAAACATGAAAAGGATAGTGTAATAAACACAGGTCTTGCATGCATTTAAAAGCACATGTGACGTGATGGAAAACGTGTACATCCTACATGAAATTTATTGCTTTTTACAGCTACAACATAGCTTATTATATGCTTATAATACCGTAAATCTGGAAATTTTTGCTGTAGATAAATTTTTAGCAAATTTGCGAGTTCCATGCATTCGCAAAAATATTTTTCTTAAAAATAAATTACAATAAGAAAGTGTTAACAAAATAGTGGAAATTCGCGAAATTTTGAATCGTAAAAATTTATCAACAGCGTTTTGACCCGAATTCGCAAAATAAAATCGACGTAAAAATTTCCAGATGTACGGTATGCTTATGATTTGATTACCGAGCCAAATTCGATAAAAATTCCTTTTGGGTTCTTCTTGTTTGGAATAGGTATGCCTCAGATTTGTTAAAACACCTAAAATTTAAAAGTTATTTATTAAATTTTATTCCGTCGAAAAATTGTTAAAATATTGTGGACTCGGTGTTTATCAATGCCAATCAATCACTTAACTTTAGTTTTTAAAGTTTGAAACCAAAAGTACAATAAAACCCTTATTATATCATTATCACATCTGTAAGTAAAATTAATGTTGTACTTTACAATGCACGTTTTTTTCCTCACATACAGTGCACGTTCATATACAGACACCCACAAACCACATTTTTGCTAGAAGTTTTATTCTGCAGTGAATTATCCAAATGTTTATGATCAATTTACATGTTAAAGACCAAAATCAGGTTATTTTCTACAAAAACGTGTTTTGTTGAGGTATTGGGCAGAAATTTAATTCAGATAGTTTAAAAATAGTGAAGTTAGACAAAAAGGATGAAGATGTAAATTCTTTTTTAATCGCTTTTCTTCAACTATCATATCTGACAATTTTTGTCACTTACCATAAAGATACTTGATAAGTTTTAAGTCTACTGAATATTAAAGACATCTGAAAGTCGAGGAAAACCAGAATTTTTATTAAATTAGATGTAGGCCCTATGTCTATTTTCAGATTATGCAGTAATGTAAAAAAAAAAAACACACCCCATTCTCGATAAAATCCGTACACATTACAAACACTTTGCAGTTGAAAGATAACTTATCCAATTGAGTGAAATCTGCATAAATGTCCTGTTTTATCAAAAAAAAATTTGATCGTTTTCTCAAAAGAATTTTTAAAAGTTTGCAAATTCGGGATGGGGATAATTTCTGTCTGTTATTAAATCAAACTGAGAAAAAGGAAATTTATTGACATACCTTTTTCTAAAGATTGTGAATTATTTGTTGGTTCAACAATTTCAAAATCATTGTCTGGTTCTTTTTCAGAGTCTACATCTTTTCTTAGCTCTGTTTTTATATTGGGAGACGTATCAATTTGATCGCAAAATTCTTCAACGTTACCTAAAACAACAAACATTGATTATTCATGGAAAATAATTTAAGTACATTTTAAGCCCTCTAAAGCCTCCAATCTTAGACGAGATACATTTAGAGGTTCAGTGAAAACCTTTTAAACGATCAGAATTTTTTGTACAATGAACATGTTTCATCACTATTACTTATCATTTACATGTAGATAAAAACGACGTTTATTTATATGAACTTATGAAGCATTATAAATGAATTATATTCTATAAGAAAAGTTAAGAAATATTATATAAAATAAGGACAATTATTATCAATTTTTTATGCCAATATGATGGTATCAAATAACAGACTCTCTATTGCATCATTTATTGCAAAAAGGAAAAACAAAACTTTTTATGAGAGAAATATCACAGGATTAGCAACTTAAAGTATTAATTATTCCTAATGTCAATGGAAAGACTGTGATTTGGTCTGTCTTTGCTCTAAAGAATAGGTGGACTTAACTAGCCAGAATGCTGCAAAAGTTCCATAAAATGTTAATTTTTTTCCATCATATAAACCTTAATAATATATAATATCTTAACTGTGTATTCATGGTACGGATGTGAATTTAAAATGCTCTTTTCGAGGTAAACTAGATAAATATAGAAGGCATGGTGCCTGAAGATTTGTTGAATATCAATAGATAATCAGAGTCACGCATTTTTCATCGTCTGAATACATAGTCAGCGCATGTTTGTCGGCTGTTCTTACGAAAACTGTAGTTGTATATTGAACAAAATAATGTCATATTAAAAGGAGAAGAGCCGACAAACGTGCGCTGACACTTAATTTAACAAAAAAACATGTTCCAAACAAACTTCTCGCTTCCATTGTTACGAATTCGATTGACCTGTCAAATATTACAATTCATCACGTGATGTCCACCTGCGAGTCTACTCGTGGAAACAGTTACATTGTATTCTTCAACCTGACCTAGATGTAAATCACTATGTTTGGTGCCGTTTTCAGAATTTAGCACATTAAATGTTGTTTTAGTTTTGCGTGTCCTCACATTTAAAAAAAAATCATAATGACATTACTGTAATATTCCAAACACGTATTCGAATTTCTAGAGAGAGAGACGGAGAGAGAGAGAAATGTCAACAATGACACCGATCGATAGCCCCGCCCTCTATTAATATTGATAGCGCGACCTCAAAACCACTCCGGGAACATGTCAAATTCCGGAAGACGATTCTAATGTTTCGTTGTTTTTCTGTTTTTCTTGAGATTTAGATTTCATTTAAGAAGACTAATACAATCTTACCAGGAATATCCATTTTATTTGAATCCGTCTTTTTCAATTCCCATGTAACATAAAGTGTTGCGTTCTTAAATCTAAAGCGGTCATCATTACTTAATTCTTTTTCCCTTTCTGCAATAACGTCTTTTATGTTTGAATTTTTCTTTTCCTCGTCTATAATGATGCTTGAGTTAATCTCTGGAAAAAAATGAATTGGTGTTAAACATGAAGAATACATTTTAAAAAAAAGCTTTTTGTCACAAATTATAATCTTTTTTAACACAAAAGGGGCGGATTAATATTTGTTCATAATTAAAAGAAATCAAATATCTGAAATATTATAAATCTATGTCGGATATCTATCTTTTATAACTACAGTTTAACTCGGTTATAGCGAAGACACTGGTACCTATGAAATAACTTCATTATATCCATAATTCGTTATATCTGTATAAGGAATTCTTTACATTTATATAGCTGGGGATCCAAGATAACTTCGCTATATCCATGAATTCGTAATATCCGTGTTCGTACTAATCGAGTTTTACTGTATGTCTTATCCTTAAAGAATTTTATAGCATTATCAAAATATTGCAAATAAATAATAATTCTCCAATTTCATTTATTGAAACAAACAAAAACCCATAAATCTTTCAAAATCATCAAAGACAAAGAACTGTTAACTTGAACTTTGTCATCAAGATAGTCACCGGTTTTAAATCAAACAAAGCAATGAGGACGATTTTGGAAACCAACTGGAATATTTTGACTGCAAGAAAAATGTACTACCAACTGACTGACAGACAGATAGATGACTAGATAAACATGTATAGACCGAGAAGAGGTGAAAAAGAAGAAAATCAAACAGACAATCTTTGGTCATACAACAGAAAAGTAAAAAAAAAAGAAGTACAAATTGATTTCTGACGTTTTAGTATTTTTTAAACAAGCTTTTGTAATTCAAGGTTCCTGTTGATGTTCAGACGGTTTTAAAAAAATGGTTTGACCCCACTATGTTGAAACAGAAACAAATTTCTACTCTCTTGTTCTTATGTTTAATCTACAATATGTACAAAAAAATGCCTTACAAATTTTGAAATAAATGTTTGAATGACAGAAAGATCAGACATCATTATACAGCAATGACAATTTACGAACAATTGAAGTTTCTTGACAACTTAAGGGGCAAAAAAATCTAGAACCTATATTTTGTTTAGAACTATAAGAGGTAAATGTATCGTGAATTACACAGAACTGTGATTTAGATTTATTTTAACTGGATGTGGGGTAATTAAGATTGTACCACTGATAAGGGCGCAACTTCATACTATTAACAACATATATTTACATTCGCTGTGTTTTTCTATAAAGCCAACTGTGAAATTGATTTGAAAACCATTTTCATGTATACTCACGCGTAGAAATATACACGAAGAAACGTGCGTTAACGTGACGTCACAATGAGGCTGCAGCGACGTTAGTAAAAATGCAACGACATAGGGCAGCGAGAAATTCAAATATTTAGCATATTTTAGTTGCTTCCAAACATGTAAAATGTAAATATAAGGAATGTTTTTAAGTTTAGTGTGAATTATTTGTGTGTGAATCACAAAGACTTGCACGCAGGCATATTTTTTTATGAAGCACTAGCGCACACCAATAAGACACACAAAGCTTAAAAACATTTCTTAAATATATCACATAAGATTGACGTTTCTTGGCAAGAGGCTCTGTTTCTGATTGACAATACCTATGTGGTTTTTAGAGACCAGGTATTCCAACAATATATTGGAATTCCCATAGGTACCAATTGAGCTCCGTTATTAGCAGACCTATTTTTTAAATCATATGAAGCAGAATTTGTGCAAAATCTTATGCGCGAAAAGAAGAAAACTCTGGCTGTGGCATTCAACTCGACTTTTAGATATATCGACGACGTATTGTCAATTAAAAATGGTAATTTCCATTCGTACGATATACTATATACGATATATCCCAATGACCTTGAGAAAAAAGATTCCACAGAGTCTGACACATTTGTGATTCTGTATACTTGGATATTTTACTTGAAAAAGACGTTAAGGGCAACCTAACATCCAAGCAATGTGATAAACGTGATGGCTTTACCTTTTCTCTCTTTAACTTCCCTTACTTATGCAGCAATATACCTTTATAACCTGCATACAGAGTATATATATCTCAGTTGATTCGATACGCAAGATCACGCTCTACGTATGAGCGATTTCTAAAATGAGGTAGATTATTGACACAGCAAGTTGATTAAACAAGAATATCAGCAGATTCGTTTAAAGTCATTTCGTAAGTTTTACGTTCGATACAATGACGTTGTCAACATATACAATTTATCTTTGAGTCAAATGCTGACTGACGTTTTTCATACTAATTGTTAGTCCATTATTTATACAGTGAATTGACAACGGATGTTTCCGTTATTGCTTGATCATGACAAGGAGCACACAGCGGGTGTGACCGGTCAGCAGGGGATGCTCAATCCTTCATAGCACCTTATCCCACCTCTGATGTTTCGGAGGTCCCTGTTTGCTCTGCTCCTATTTTCTATTTTTTAATGGACTTTGATATTGAATATTGTTCGTTATCTCCATATCCTTCTGTTTTATAAAGACTACTACGGGATTGACAGTCAAAGACGATTTGGTTCTCTGACCTTCATATTGATAATTAGTAAATGGAAATTACTGGAAATAGCTGTAACTATAACTTCTTTTATAGATAAGTGTTTTCTTACAGTCCCCCTATATGTTTCATTCTGTTTTTCCTGCAATTGTCAGTTAACTCAATACATCGTCGAAAAGCAATAAGGATTTTTTTTTCAGTATTTAAATATAACATTATGTGTTCCCTATTATCACACAGATTTAAGGCATTCACTGTGTTTGAAAATGCATAAGCTTTAAAACAAAAAAATCTTACATCTCAAAATAAAAAGGTAATAAAATTAATTTTAAATAATCCCTCATGTTTTCTTGGCAAAGTAGGTCAAACATGTCAGTGATCTAATTCAAGTTGTTTGCAATGCTGGTTTTAATATTCTTTGACAAGCATTGTACATGTTAAATCTTATGAACGTACCACTTATGTCAGCACTTTAAAATATTTTGAGACGTCGGTCAGGGATCTGCAACTGGCTCCATCGGCAAAAAGACGATAAACCTGCTGATTTTAATAGCTATAGAACCAAGCAGTACAAGAGAAAAAAAATCAAATCCATGACTCTCAAAGTGAAGGTTGATACGTAATTAAGTGTTGCTCCCTTTTTTAGTCGACACAAGGGTTCTTATGATCAATTAGATACATGAACTCTCACTACCATACTCTCATATGTTCTATGTCATGGATCAGGCATTGGCATAATTACTGAAAATCACTGAAAAATGTAACTGATTAATCATAAATTACCTAGAGAAATTTTGTGTAATTGATTAATAATTGATTTCAATCAGTTTTGTCACGCAATCGATCGTAATCATTACTTAGTCAAATTAATTGACTGATAATCGATTCGTTTGAAAATCTATTACTTAAAGTTTTCTTACATCCTCAAATATCAAGGCAGAAAAAAATAATCATATGTAATAATTTTGATATCCTCTGAAGAATGTATTCACGCAGTTTGGATTTGAACCTCTATTAAAAAACCTTTTCTTTTTGCAGATTTAAAAAAAAAAATTACTGTGCATGATTTACAAGCATTTGGTTATTCCGCGTGTTGGCAGTATGCGTAATGATATACAAGATCCCCGTGTTTTAATTAATTACAAAAATCATAAATGACAGTTCTTAGCAATGGACATGTCAAATCAATGTACATATGTACCTTTAAGTATGCACTGTAACTAATAGTACATTTTCTTTGTATGCTCAACTTGATATACATTTAATTGTTTTGAGAGTTGTCAATAATTCTTTGAAATCGTTTGTCTAGATTAGAGTTATTAATTATAAAATAATGCATGTCATAGTTCACACCTCATTATCTACAGTCAGGTATATCCCAGCCAATTGACAAGATAAACACAATTAAACTTAATACAACTTCTCTTTTAAAATACAGACACGTCATTGACAAACCAAGTAAATTTTGAATAAAAACATTGAAATAATTTAGTAAAATGAGTCATTTTGAGGCTTGTAATTAGCACAACACAAACCGACCAATTACCTCATTACTCCACGGTCTGAAGAGCCATAATTACCTTTAAATTATGGCTTTAATATATTTTTTGATCCAATAGATCAATAGTGCCAATTTTATTTATGCAGACAATCTTGTGTTTATTTACTGATGATAAATTTATTCTGTAATTTATTTCTATAAGCACATTTCTTTTAATTTGGTTGATCACTGTTTTACACTTTTAATAGGGATAGCAATTTGTGACCGGTTAACCGATTAATCAGTCGGAACGATAGCAATCGGTAAGAAAATGTGCAAGTTTAACATAATTTCCTTAAAATTCATTTTAAATAGAAATCTCTGCATAAAGGTTGATAATTTAATGATCAGAAAATATATTGAAGCTGGTTTAGAGGTAATTATGGCTCCTCAGACCCTTTGGTAATGGGGATAATGTGTATCTTGATAAGATTAACCGGTTACATGTAATCAGTTGGAAGGTCTTCCGGTTAACAGATTAGCAATTCTTCCATTCCTAGTTTTTCAAGAATTTTATTTTCTCGGTAATTTCATATTTAGGTGTCTGCATATTTTTTTATGTTGACTGAAACATACAATCATTGTAACTAATTTTCTCAGCATTATGACGATGAAAATACAGTGGAAACAGTCTAATCCGACGCCTGTGTAATCCGACACACAGTGAATTCCGACATTTAATTAAGTACCCATTTTACTGTTTCCATGTTTATTTCCACAGTGTAATCCGGCATCCTGTCTCCAAGTGCATGTCGGATAAGACAGGTTTCATTGTAGTATTTTTTGTTTTACACTTAATATTATATTCTTGTGTAGAATATAACACAAACCGACTTCAAGAACATGTTTTTTTTTTTTTTGGTCAAGTTTATTTAAATTACATCTTATAACATTTTATTGATTAGCACTTTAAATAAAAAATATTTTCAATTCGAAGCGGGGCTGGAAGCAGACATATTGAGATAACGAACAGTGTTCGAGTTCAAAGGCCATACAATGAAGTATTTGTGCAAACCAAGGACTTGCTTGAACAAAAACAACAAAGGAACACGCATAGTTCTTGTGATCAATGACTAACTATTTTATTATCAATTGTCATCCAACCAGAGCAAAGTTCAAAAGCCTTGACAAAGATAAATTTAAAGATAGCAGTACTCAATTCAGCTAAACAAGACTAGAGATGATTTAAGAAAATTAATTAATGCTTGTTTTAAAACCAGCACTTTTGTTTATTGTAATCATGAATACAGGCTACAAGCTGGTGAAGAAATAGGACGTTTTCTTTAATATTTTCAATTCTGGTGGTATATTTCACTTCGGAAAAGAAAGAGCACACGCTTGCCTATCTAAAATTTTACACATAAGATGCATCTCACGCTAGTGATTGAAATGTTTAAATGTGGTAGATAGGCAAGCTTATGTTCTATCTTTTTTTTTGTAAGAAAATGTCTCTAAAATTGATAAAGATTTGCATAAAAATGAGAAAACTTGAAAATGTTCCTATTTTCTGACCCTACATGACTACAGTGTATCCAATGACTAAGAATCAATACTCATTTTGTGACAGGGGCGATTTTTGGTTTTTAATTTATTAACTTCTGAATCTTTCTAAAAGAAAGCCATAACAGGGAGCAAAATAGGGTCTTATCCTATCTTGTCCTTATGTTTTCAATTCTTATGAGAAATAACAGTAAAAAGGAATATAAAAATTCAGTACTAGCGGAGAATGAGGCTATAAATAATAAATAATACTAAATAATATACCAGGTAAATTAATTCATTGAATACTGTATTTGAATTTAATCTAATACGCCTATTAAGTATTTGAATATCAATTATTGACAACTTTTATTTCCTGAAATTTTGAATGACGTTGATTTTTTTTTTTGCCATTTGCCATATTTGTTTTTGATATGGGAATATATAATCCCATTAAAAAACTATTGTACAGAGTAAACGCTTTGCTTAGTTGCATAATTAAACTTATTTTTTGTAGATATTTTAGACATATTTTGGTTTGTGGTATAACGGTACTTTTAACGCACTTTTTCGAGTCTGTTTTCATGTTGACACTATTTAATACGAATCAATTTAAAATGCCAAAATAATTTCCGACTTAATGCTGGTTTTGTTATGAACACATAGTTTACACTATATTTTTTCCCATTTCATGCTCAAGATATTTTTTTAGATGGAACAAACATGGTTTTCTATTTGAAAGAAGTCAATTGATAACCTATTTAAAAGAATGATAGATTGCTTTTTAGGTGGTATCAAGTTTGTTTAAACTATTTGATAAAATGTAAATAAAAGATTACAATCTGTACCTTGGTAGTGCTTGTTTCTGTCTCTTTAAAGATTGCATTTTTTCTTTAATCTATGATATAACAAATAAGAATGCTTGCTTACATCCAGATTTAAATATTTAAATTTAAATATTTAAATTTATTCAAATTACACTTCAAAAACAGGGTTTTTACTGATAAAAATAGAATGAATTTTTGGTAGAATATGCCAGCTTCGTGTATGCACGTTTTAATTCAGTTATATTTTTTGTAAGTATATATTAAAATAATTACTCTGATAAGTGTCTTTAAAAAAATCGTTAAAGAAAAGAGACCGGTTGATTTTTTAAATGTTATATATGATAAGAAACAGAGAAGAGCATATGTTTCACGATCGTTTCACATGCAAGAACATCTCCAGCTGACGTGGCATTGAATTGATGTAGACATGCTGCTTCAGGTCGATGAACATATGCATGTTTATATCTTACTCCGGACGTATCTTATTATCATGTAAATTAGAAAATTTGCACAATGATTTTATTCATTCCTTACATTCATTAATATTTACGAACTGTCGTGAATTTAGCTCTTCCCTTAATGAAATTAAAGTAAATGTCTCAATTATTGAACAATCCTCGTGCATCAGTATTTTTTTTTTTTTTGGATTTAACTTTTTATGCGCCCACATAAATAGATCCGAGACGTATATTGTTTTTGTCTTGTCTGTTTGTCTGTGTATTGCCAACTATAACGTTCGCTATAACTTTTGAACCAGGAGAGATAGAGACTATATTTGGTATGCATACTCCAATTATCACGAAAATATTATTAATTGATTAATAAATTCATACCATATAATGGGGGTCTGGACTTTTAAGTTTAATAACTGGTATATTGTATATTGTTAATCACAATCAAACAAAGTCTACGTGCACGTGTTAAACATCAATGGCCAAAAGGAATAAAAAATAAATACGTAAATCACTTTTTTTCGCGAGAACTCTATATTCGCAGAATTACGCGAGACGACATGCTCGCAAAAATCTCATTCTCAGGTGTAATAGAATTCCTAAAGATTACATAAAGCAATAACAACAATTCGTGAAAGTTTTGACTCGCTAATAAAGAGTCAATGACAATCACGCGAAAATAAGGTGTCGCGAACTTCAACATATTATGTTATACAAGGTATTTTCCGCGATTTCGAGGATAATATCCGACTTCGAGCTCAAGTATTCTCTTCAACCTGTTGAAAGGTCTTTTCATAATGAATGCAAATGTGAGGTATGAAAGTCTTAACACCAACTCTTCAAAAGTGTTGACCAACTGTATATAAAAGTGTTGTATTTTTTGAAAAAGTGGGTCAAACTCCTATCTCAAGGATTGGACGTCAAATTTAGCAGTACTCACTTTTCAAAAGGAAGACACAAGTTAAATACATTGATGAATGTCATAGCCAAACCAACGCAATGGTAATAGGGAAATTTCCAAGTTTTTGCCAGACACAACAAACATATAAATAGATGGACAGCTCTACATACATACATAAAGACATATAGAGTGACAAACAGACAAACAGACGGGAAAATACACTATTAATCCAAGAATATTTGATTAAGAATAAATTTTAAAGTTTATTTTATTTTGAATGCCCATATGCAAATTTTAATACATAAGGGTTTTTTCAAGAATTATATTTTCTTTCGTCTTAATTTTAAAATAAAGCTACCCTTGTTTAATAAGAAATCATACGGTGAAACATCCTTAAATGTTAAAGCAATAGCAAAATTTCAGAGGGTAGGGGGTCATCAAGATATCCGGATACATTGTTTGCCAGTTCCTATCAATTATTAATTTGTATTTTATGAATATGCGTTATAATCCTGCTAAATAATTAAATTGATTTAAGAATACCAGGAGACCAGCAAACCTTTTCAAAGTGAATATTGTAGAAAAAAAATCATTCGGATTAAGATCATAATACCAATGCAATAAAAAACAATCAAATTAGTGACATCTGATTTGCTTTTTTATTTGATTATTTAAAAGAAAACAAGTTTTAGCTAATTAGTTTTCTGCTTGGGAATAGCTTTCACTTTGAAAAAGTATACTTGATATATTAAATTGTCAATTGTTTTTCAATTTAACTTGATATTTAAAAGGTTATCTGTCAGAAATCAAATTTCATGTGTATTTAATTTGATAGTTGTTCGTTCAAAGCCCTTTATTTTCCTTTCACTCTTCTTGAGACCCTACCAATTACTAATTGAGAAAGACGTGTATTTGGCACTTAAACATTTATATAGTAACTGAATTAATGTGAAAGGGTGGGTGAGATGAAGGGTGTGTGTGATCGTGTGAGTTAGTCAGAGAGAGTGTATATGAGGGTGTATGTTTTTGTTTCAGTTCCTACTGCTACATGGGACCTTGGCATACTAGAACACCAAGTGATGAGGAAACGTAAACTCTGCTACAAAAGTGATTGTCTCTATAATAATGAGATTTCACTATATTGAAATTTATTATAAGCATTATAAGCATTATATTGTGAAATGTTTAGGAGAAAATGTGTTCAGTCTTTCTAAAATGTTTTCACAATGGCAATTATAAAAGATCACTCGTTAATGATTTAAAAATACAACTTCCGTTTAATTTTTTTTATGACAGTTTCAAATATATCGGCAAAAAGTTAAATAAAATTCACAATTATGTACATTTAAGGTTGCCAAATTGTCATTGTCAAATTAAATATCCACTATCACTTGTGATCTTAGCATCAAATATTCATTTCGGTAAAATTGAAATCTATTGCTGAAATATAAGAACATATTTCTATAACAATGGAATGCTTATTGTGTAATGGCGGAATTTCGTTTACCCCAATCTGTATCCAGTCTTTGACTGATAGACTGTTCAGTGATCTAACACTTTTTTTTTCATTTTCTTCGTGACTCTAAAGAAAACAACCTTTTGTTACGCCACAATTTGGAATGCTTGGCAGTTGAATGAACATTTTTTTGTTGTTTTGACAATCTGGTGTTACATTTGTATGCTTATACAATTTATCAATCATCAATTTAGTCCCAAACCATTACTTTTGACATATTTCAATAAAAGTGGATAAGTAATTGTTGGTCTCACATGAATTTTAATTTCAAAGAAAAAATAAAAAGGTAGAAAAAATCAAGCTTAAGACACTAAAAACCAGCAAATTGATTTATATACAAAATTATAAATGTTACAGATTAACTTAATTTATTAATTTTTTGTGTATACGAGGGTTTTTAATTAAATAATATCCTGAGCTTTATGACAAACAATAATCATATGACATAGACCTTGTTTTCTTTCCTTATTTAAGCTTCAATAAACGGATAACCATTGATGTGGCCACGTTTGACTTAGTAGTTTCATTTTGAGACTTGAAGCTAGAAATCAAAAGCTACTTTCGAAATATATAATCAAAAATAAATTGTAAAGAAGACATCAATTAAAATTTTTAAAGCCCTACAAGACCTCTTGTAAAACTTGTTTATAAGGCCAACAAAATATTTATTGATATATCTGACATTTACAGCAACCAATGTTTGTTTTAGAGACACATTGTCAGGTTAATTCTTATGATCAAACATGATAAAATAAACATCAAAGATTATTGTCGTCCTGAATGATCAAAACTTATCACAATCTATGCTATATAATTGCTACAATTATCACATTTGATCAATGTTTAGATGCATAGCACATATTGTAAACATATTGTGGGGGGGGGGGGGTATTTTGAAAGAAACACTTGACACTGAAAACGCTTAGATCAAATTGTTTAACCCTTGCTTCGACAAATGAATACAACGCCAGAAGCACTAGGAATATCGAAACTTTAAAAAAATGAAGTTATCGACATTTCTCATAAATTCGAACAGCTTATGAAACCTGAATACATTGCTTTGAATCCCAAACAAAAAAATATAAAAAACTTCGCCAAAAACACAAAGATAAGGAAGAAGCAAAATTAAAAAAAATTGCCAGAGCACATCGAAAGTTTTATATGCCCTATTTTAATAGTTATGATCCCGTTATTGTTTTTTGGGCCGCTTAATTTCTGGACCAGACGAAAAGCACACTCTGGGAAAAAAAATATTCAAGAAGTCTATTAGAGGAAGGAACCAGAATTGAAATCATCTACTATCGTTCTCTTTAGAATAAAAAAAGTCGGGTTTTTTTTTTTAGATAAAAGGTTATTTCACACCGACAATATTTGCGTCTCTTTTCTTCTTTCTTTTTCTTAACATTAAATACCACTTATTGGAGATTTAACTCCGGTAAATCATAGGATCTGCCATTATCTGGTATAAGAAGGACTAACTAGAAATGACTTTTAAAAGATAATTTAGAATTAGATAAAATGTTACAGGCAATCGATTAAAGTACATGGAAATTATCAAGTCAAATTATGGAAATATTTTTTTTTAACATTTTGGACATAATTTTTTGAACGGCCCTCGTAGTCCTCATGTTTAAAATATACTCTCTATATATATAAGATTAAAATTATACTTACCATTCTGTAGTTATGACTCTTCATGTGGTTTCACAAATTTCGCGAATTTTTCACATTTAATAGATATTTTCGCTTACGAATATAACTTGAAAACACTTGAAAACACCTTATATCTGGATAGGTTCAATCTCTAATTATACAGGCATTGCTTACTTTCATAGCGCAATATTATTTTCATGCATTTCAATAAACGGCGATATTTTATTGCAAGAAACATTCAAGTTCTCTTGCAGCACAGATGAAGATGTTTGTGATAAAAAAAGTCTCAATGTGCCTCATCTTTTTTTAATTATTATTATTATTATTAGGTCTTTCCACCTTTCCGTGGAAAGACCTATTGGTATTCTTCTGTTTCTTATTAGGTCTTTCCACCTTTCTGTGGAAAGACCTATTGATTTCCTTCTGTTTCTTTTTTTCCTTTTTATTAGGTCTTTCCACCTTTCTGTGGAAAGACCTATTGATTTCCTTCTGTTTCTTCTTTTTTATTATTTTTCCGCCGTGTGATTTTTTGTTTCAAGATTTATCGAAAAGATTTT
>PRKT01001022.1:3265-47079 GCA_003671525.1 Saccostrea glomerata | reverse complement strand
AAAAAAAAAGCCTTAAAACTGAATGCAAATTCTAATTGATCTGACACTCTTTAGAATACATTTATATAGGCATAATTAGCTAAATGTCTGTAACCGCTTTGAAAAAAACGTGTAGAAAACAAATTGTGGGAGACAAACAGAAAGACATAAGGAGAGCTTGACAGATGCAGAGGAACCAATAATCACTTTCGGTGAAACCAAACAGGGGAGCTAAAAAGTTGGAAGATGCAACTTTTAAGTTGGCTTCTTATGTTTTAAGTTGATTATTCAATTTTTTAGGATGGTTACTCCAATTTTTATTTTGTGTGTTCGAACTTTTATCTTAGATTTTCCAAATCGTGAGACGTGATATGCTAAAGTGTGATTGTCTGACAAGTGAAAGTCAATTCCTGACGCTGTTGTCCTAACAAAAATACTATAGATAACTATAGTAAACTAAGTTAATCAAAGTGTCAAAGTGGTCATTTTTCTAATCTAAAGTTTTCAAAGTGTTCAATATAGTGTCAGTGTTTAATGTACTAAATCAAAGCTTTCAAACACTTATTTGTTACATATTTGCTCTGATTAGGGATTGACCGTGCATGAGATATTTATTTGTTTTTATTTAAGAGACAATATGAAAATAACAAATACTATTCAACTGCAAAAGTCATTTAAACAATATAAAATGGCAGTAGAGCAATCAGTGACCTTCAAAACATCGATGGTGAGATATTGTGGCATGGAGAAGGGAGAATTTCCTGCCGACTCTTCACACCTGACGCTTTTTTTCCTTGTCGTGATCAGGAAAAGCATTGTAACTAAAAAATCCGTCGACAATTCAGTGTGTAAATAATGACAAACAATTAGTGGATTGTCTGAAAAACGTTGTAAGCATTTGACTCAATGATCAATTCTATTCGCTGACAAGGTCATTTGGTCCGAAACGATGGCTTCAAAGGAGACGGTTGATATTCATGTTTCATTTACTTAATTGTCAATAATTTACCTCGTTTTAGAATTTGTACATGTTAAGAGTACGCTCCATTATATCGTATTAACTAAGAAATATAAACCTCGTTGTAGGTGATAATTGCATATTGTTACACAATTTAGACAAGTTTATGTTTGAAAAGTTAGTTAAAGACACCACCTTTATCATAAAACGTGGTTGTTAAATAACCAGTGAATTCTTTTCCAAGTGAAGTATGTAAATACAAAACAGATGTGAAATTCGTTTTTGTCTGTGGCATCTGGTTTAATCTCGTTTTTATATTTTATGCAGTCGCCTCATGGTCCATACCAAAAAGGACAATTTTGGACGTAGGACTTTGCTGTAAACATAGTACAACACGATAAGGAATTAGAAACTTTCGACTTGTCATCCATTGAAAGGGGCATGAAAAGGATCAATAAAAGGTTTTGAAAAGATAAAGAGTCCCGTTTTGGACGTTATCCGGAAATATCGACTAGCTTAATTGCCGATTTGTTAACGCGGCATACCGTGTATCTAAAATAATCTTATTAAATCAGTGTAATGGGTAATATCAACCGGTTATACTAGACGGGACTAGAACACTTCTTTCTCGTTATACTAACGAATACCTTTACTACTTTTATTCGGTGCCTCTTATGAAAATATGTATAATTTAACTTAAACTTATACCCTTGACTAAAGAACCTTATTCGGTAATAAGCAATATTTGCCCCAAAATCTAACTTTGACGGAGAAATATTTCATTATGTTCTTTAACAGGGGGATATATGCAGACTTCAAATTACTGAAAATTTTCATAAGCAATGACCTAATATCTTTGAAATGACGTCATGAAAATGACGTAAATTTAAAATTTCCATAATTTCTATAGGAAAAATGTATATATTACGTCCATATTTTGAGTAAAAGTCACCGAGCGCAGGTCTGATCAGACTCAATATTTTGATATAATGTGTAGAATGATAATATCAATGATATATGTAAATATTTTTTCCTGAGCAAACTTGCGGTCTATAAATTTTAAAGATAAACTGTAAAAATTTTGTCCATTTAGTCCTCTTTGTAAAAAAGCGATAAAATCAGACAAACTTGTAACGTCATCAAAACAATTGTCAATAAACTACTCTGAAACTATAATATGTTCTGCTAATTTATATTTTTCACACAAACTTATAGAATTCAGCACATTTTATGAATTTTTCTAAATTTTACTTTTGTGGGGGCAAAGATATGCAGTATACCGCATTTAGTTCTTTGTGTGATACGCATTACTAAGCACATATGCTTGTTAGAAAAATATGTACATACGCGTACAAAAAGTATTCCGTCAAAATTTCAATGAGAATAATTTAGAAATGAAATAATAAAAATATATATGATTTTATACTTTGTAAGGTGTCCTTCAGACTGATAAGCTTTTTATATAGATATAAGCAGGCTTGAGACTTGTCTATATACACCGAGTTTAATCGATCAGACTGTCTCTAGATATTATAGTGCGTGACTTATGTTTTTTTTTAATATGTGACCAAACATTTTCAATAAAACTCAGGTCTTGTTACTGAGCAGACAACCTCAAACAGCTGTTTATTCAATTTCTAGCTATGTACTCAAGGATTGACCTGGCTCGGTGAACAAGTGCATTGCCATCCTGAAAATAATAACCATTTTTAGGGACATGTCTAACAAGGATAGGCAATAGACTCTACTCTAAGACATCTTGAGATTTAGCAGCATTGATACATTTTTTCTACTGGGGTCATAGTCCCAGCTCATTCCTTGTAGAAGCACCCTTACAATATAACTTCTTATGTGGCTTGAGAAATCTTCTGCTGAACAAGGACAGTCCTCCATTCTTTCTCCAATTCCTAATTCCTTCATTATGCCCCATTATAGTTTAACTCTCATCTAAAAAAAAATCACCCGTTTCCCGTCCTCTAATGCCAATTGCCACCGATTTTATAATTAGTTTTTTATTGGCAACGCTTATCCTTTAATTATGTTGCAGTGTTCCGTTTCTTACTGGCTCTGGGGATTGTTTTTCCACGTTAGATTTTACCGTTAAATCAGAAATTGAGCTTTCTACCTCTTAAACTTTCTATCGTCATCCGGCCAATTTTTTGTAAGTAGGCCGCGTTTCTATAGTTTCTCTAAATTTGTAAACGGCAGACAAAATATTGTCACTTTATTTATCGTGAAACTAAATTTTCTAAATTTATACAAATCTTTTCCCTGTGATTTTATATTACAAGGTCATCATTTTCTTTTCCAATCTCCTTTTCAAGTGTAAACACGTCGCCACTCTTGACTGAATAATTTTGCACGTGTCTATACATGTACACGACAGTAAATGTTTCCCCGCTGAATGTTAAAAACATAAAGGTTTGAAATCTTAAGCATTTTATTACACTCACCTCTTTTACCAATAAATAAAATTTAATGAGACCTTCACAGAATCGTTGTTACATTGTGACATTGTGCCCTCCGAATTTTACTTTTTGATCGGAGATATTTTTGGGTTTTCCATATCAAAAATAGTCACTTCCATTCCTTTAATAAACATTAACCTAAAGGATTCCATGCGTCTCTCATCCGCCACTCTTCATATGCCACTGAATAAAACGTCGCTGGTTCGAATCCCATTCTGGGACGTGGAGACCGTTCCTTTGGATGAAACCGTATAAACCGAGGTACTCGCTTGTTAAGACACATCACTATACAATGGGGATGATTTCCGAGTGTAGGACAATATTTACAGTTTTCCACCAGCTACTGGAGGCGTTTCAGTATGTGTGAAAAAATTCTCCAGAGGGACGTTAAAACATACAATCAATAAATCTTTATAACTTAAAAATAATTGTGCAACTCCTATTTTCATCTTGATCTGACACTTTTTTCGGGTCATCGAGAACAAAACATGCTTCCCCCTGCTATTAAAACCAGATAGGGGACGGGGGAGATATCATTCATTTTACCTTATAATATAATTTCTCACAGTACTTCGAGTTTTAAATTAGGAAGGCATAACTGACAAATTGTTCGTGGAACCATGATGGCCCCCAGGATAAAAAAAAATAATTGCAGGTTTCTTTGATAGCCCTTATAGCTTAAAATTTCAAAAACGATTACGAGGTACATCATGTAGGTTTGAGTGTAAATATAAGTAAATTTACGATTACAATTTTTATCAAATAAAGCAGTTAATTGTTTAAATAACGTTTATGTAAATAAGGATTTTATTTTGAATGGTATTGAAAATTCAAATTTTACATTATGATTATTTTGTTTTTGGAAAAATGTAATTTGTTAAAATGTTCTTTTATAAATTAAGCCCACTATACGTACTAGTATATATTTATTTTTTTGAAATGCATGCTTACTTAATGTTGAGAATTAATCCAATATTGATTTGTTAATTCGAATTCAGTCTTCCTTTTTATTTTATTATAGTATTTTTCTTAGAATATCAAGATATATAAATTATATTAGATTTTAAAGAACATAAGAAGAAAGAAAACAATAGGTTGGATAACACTAACTTGCAGAATTAAATTTGACTTTCTTTTAAATTCACGCTTATATACACTGTAACGTATATAGCCTTCTGAAAAAAAATGTTTTTTAATGTTAAATGTAGGCACGGCATATAGGTTATCATTAATTCAGAAAAAATATATATTAAGTACCGAAGCATGTCACCATGCGGTGTCTTCATTGTTTTTTGGGTTTTTGCTCAGAAATGCGGTGTACCTAGGTATTTTTTTTTTATTTTTTGAATTTTAAAGGCTCTTTAAATATACAAGGATAAAAAGAACCTTTTCATCTGACTGTTTTGTATAGATTAAATTTAAAAAAAAAAAAAGGATTGTTCTAGATAAAATTTAAAATTGGAAAGCTTTTTTTTTTTTAAATCTAATTTTCTTCTACCCAAAAAGAACGATTAAGACGATGAGGGATATGGAGATAACGAACAGCATTCCATAACAAAGTCCATCAAACAATACAAAAAGCCGAATATTTTTTTTTACTTCTGACACCTTGATCTTGAACGTAACAATTTACCAATTTTCCAAAAAATCTTTTCGGTGATTAACTTCTGAATGATATATGATAGGGCGTTCATGTTTGAAACATTATGAAACATTATGAAATAAGCTTGATATCTAAAAAAAAAAAGAAGACACCAAAGCGGGGACCATAATTTTTTTAATTTGCTTGTTTATTTTTGAGAAGCACGAATCAAATTACATGATTTTCCATTCGTATTCTGAACGTGTGAATTCTTGTAGAGGCTTCAAAAGAAAAGTGAGATTTAATTATAACAGAAAGATGGAAGAAATAGATGATAGCATTAAACAAATAACATTTCCTTAAGCATGACATGCGTAGCCAGGACCACTATATTGTCCGCAAAGTGACACCGATAACATGCCTGAGATTTAATGATAACAGTAATAATGAACACATAGATTTTGCATCAATTAAATTACACAAATAGTCAACTGTTCTTCAGAGTCCTCCACACACTCCAGCTCCTCTTCTCGTATAATTGAGCATTACTTTTAAAAAGTAAATATATAAACCTTTAAAAAAACAGGCCAGGGATTGAAACATAATTTATACCGATCATTTATTTTTAAAATCAATTACCCAATCGAACAATTATGTAATGATTTAATATTGATGGTATTGTGAATTTGATATTGGTTTGTTAAACAATATACATTTATTGGTTTATTTCGTTTCGTCGGACCCAAGAACCAAACGGCCTGCCTGACGCCGTTATGCCGAAAGCAGACAAGTTGGTTCGAGGGTCAACAAAACACATTGTGGTTGAGAACATAGTCAATGAATGTGTTGCTATATCTTCCATGATGTAACATCAGGCACGTGACTTTTGAACACCAACAACAGAAAATAAGATTAAGCTATAACCAATACCTTACTTACATCAAAATTAGTTTTTTTATGCGCGCTCAGCAAAACATTAAGCATGTAGCCTTTTTTGTACAGATTTGTAAAGGAACAGATTTTTAAAGGTAAAATAATATTTTTTATTGCATTGCTAACATTGTGAATAGACTATTGGTCAATTGAACCATATTGTATTGATTTGACAATCTGACTTTGTTTATTTGATATTGGCACATTTTTCTGAGATTGATTATATTGTTAATGAAATATTTGCCCATTTTACCATATTGTGTGGCGTTGTGCATCTGTAAACATTACCCAGTGTACAATATAATATTTAGCTCCTTAGGGGTTGCCATATTTTTTGTCAATTGTCAATTGTTGGGGAGAGGATACGGCGGCGGATCCAAAATTTGTTAAATGTCACCTCTACCAGAAACAAAAAAAGCTTAAAATAGTTATTATCAGCCATCAAAAGGTTATTTTATATCTTATATTAACATCTGAGATAATAGAATCCTGTAAATTTTGTAAACATTAATTATAATAAGTATTTTTAAGTGGGATATGACATTGGGCTAGATTACTTCCACCCTGCATAAAACCTGTGATTTTGCAAAGTTTTTGCAACGAAAGTTTATATTTTATTTTCTGGTTTACTTACTTAATAATGATAAAAAGCACACGTTAAACTTCCTGTGTTCTTAAAAAGAAATTATTAGCGTAAAAATAAAACCAAAAAAGGAGACGTTTGATGATAAATGACATCACATGAAAAATCTTAAGTCATACTTAAAACAAGCCTTGTTACAACGCAAAATGTAATAACAACGCGAAATGTAATAATCCTGGAGCATTACAATTTGCGTTTTTACATTATGCGTTGATCTCGACGCAAAATATAATAACGCAAAATTTAATTAGATTATTAAATTTTTTGTTATTACATTTTAAGTCGATATCAACGCAAAATGCAATAACACGGTTTTATTAGCCAACCTGAGCCGAAGGCTCAAGTGAGCTTTTCTGATCAAAATTTGTCCGTTGTCTGTCGTCGTTGTAGTCGTTGTTGTCGTCGTCGTCGGTGTAAACTTTTCACATTTTCATCTTCTCAAGAACCACTGCCAATTTCAACCAAACTTGCCACAAAGTATCCTTAGATAAAAAAAATCTTCGTCTCAAGAACAAACTGGATCAGGAAAGATGAAACTCATGTGGAATGATCCTCAGGTAGTATAGATTAAAATTTGTTCAAATCATGACCCCCCGGGGGTAGGATAGGGCCACAATGGCTGATCCTAGTTTTACATAGGAATATATAGGAATTTTATTTAAAAATCTTCTTCTCAAGAACCACTGGGCTAGGGAAGATGAAACTCATGTGGAATCATCCTCAGGTATTGTAGATTTAAGTTTGCTCAAATCATGACCCCTGGGGGTAGGGTGGGACCACAAAAGTTGATCCAAGTTTTACATAGGCATATATAGGAGAAATCTTTAAAAATCTTCTTCTCAAGAACTACTGGGCCAAAAAAGATGAAAACTCATGTTTAATCATTCTCAGGTAGTGTTGATTCAATATTGTTCAAATCATAACCCCCAGGGATAGGGTTGGGCCACAATGGCTGATCCAAGTTTTACATAGGATCATAGATTACATAGGAAATTTTTTTAAAAATCCTCTTCTCAAGAACCACTGGGCCAGGAAAGATGAAAGCATGTGGAATCATCCCCGAGTAGTGTAGATTTAAGTTTGTTCATATCATGACCCCCAGGGGTAGGATGGGGCCACAATGGCTGATCCTAGTTTGAGAATGGGAATATAGAGGAAAAAGTTTTAAAAATCTTCTTCCCAAGTGCTTCAAAGCGATGATCAGTGATATTTATAAGAAATCAATCTTAGGTAGTGTAGATTCTACTATGTTCAAATCTTAATCTCCAGGAATAGGGTGGGGCCATAATGGGGGATTCTAGTTTTACATTAAAATATTTTTTTTAAAAATCTTTTTCTCAAGAATAACAAAGCCATAATTCGTGATACTAGTACATGTACTTATATGGAAGCATTTTTAGGTAGTGTAGAATTAAATTTGTTCAAATCATAACCCCCTATAGGGTTGCCATCATGGTGGATCACAGTTTTACATAGAAAAATAAAGGGAAAAATCCCAAGAACATAAACATCATGTTTAGTCATATTGACATGTTAGCATCCTCATGTATAGAAGATTTAAATTTGTTCAAATCTTGGCCCTTTGGGGTAGGGAGAGAAACAATGGAGAATCAAATTCAAATTATCACGAAGTAATATATAGGAAGAAAATGTTGATAAAAATCTTTTGCTCAAGAACAGCAAAGTCATATGTTGTATTAATATGAAGGCATTAATTCTCAAGCCCTTCACCCTCTTCAGTTAAATTTTAAGTTCTAATCTGATTTGTGCTTTTTCCTAGCTGATTTGCTCAAGTGAGCGATGTGGCCCCTGGGCCTCTTGTTGTTGTTTCAATTGTGTTATTTTATATTTTTGCACTGAAGACAACGCAAAATGTAATAAAATAATATTTAATATTATTTTAATCATTTATTCCAAGCTTTCTTATTGGCTCAAACTTGATCACATGATTAAGTATATAACAGCATAAAGATTTGAGTTACTATTTACAGAATCTGAAATGTGTATCGACTTGATTTTTCTTAAAATGGAGATAATTTCTTCAAACAAAATACACGTAGTACTGATTTCACGAGTACAACTTGATGTTGATATTTCCTACGTGTAATAATATTTTTTCATGTTCCGTAATTGATGAGACGTAACAATGCCTTAAAGCCTTGAATCAGGATCTACTTTTCTTTCTTTACATGAAAACATGTCGGATATGTTTGTAAAAAATTGAAATAAAACAGAATCAAATAAATTAAGTATTTTGAATACTAGTAAGTAAATCCTCTAAATTGCTTCATCAATCTAAAGGGAAATACATTTACATTAAATAGCTTAATTTATTTTGATTTCTAGTCTCTAAATGTCCAAGGGAGAAGACATGTGCCTTGTACCCTTTTTTTCTTTTTGTATGTTTTGTCAATCTATGTAAAAAAAAATATAACAAATGTAACCCTTTAATTCGGTCAATTCATAGATAGATCGACTTCACAGAAAAGCATATCTACCTCGCACTTCGTGTGAAAATGAATTTTGTTTTTGTTTGTCTGATGGTAATTTGTATGAAAAAGTCAATTGTCAATAAACCGCCTTCCTGCTATATATTTACACCTGCCAGTATAAATGATTTTTTATTAAAAGCATTTGTCTATAAAAATCAAAGCACATTGGATAATATCCACCAACACAGCCCACACACGCACGTCTCTTTTTTGCAACACTGTCCTTTAAATGCATGTTCTAAACAGATTTTTAATACATGTAGCTAATTAAATCAATATGTTTTTAAATTCCTTAATTGTATGACATTGCGTATATTTTTTTTCCTTTTGTTTTGTTGTCTTTCAATTGGTCACTACTCTATTTTAAATTGTACTCAATCTGGTCGACAAAAAAGTATGTTATTACATTTTGCGTTCTTGCCTCTACGCAACATGTAGCAACGAAAAGTGTAATGATCCAAAAACCGTGTTATTAAATTTAACGTATTTACATTCTGTGTTGATTTCGACGCAAAATGTCATGACGCAATATGTAATAATTTAGGTTCATTACATTTCATCTTGTTATTTCTCTGCGTTGTAACAAAGCCTATTAATTTTTTTTACACAGATTTGAAGCAAATATGTTCTAAAATGTTGTGTATAATATTATGACTTGTTGTTGCTGTAGCATGAACATTTCAAACGCAAATATATATTAGTAAATCTTATTTATTTAAAATGTTATTAAAACTTCAAACTTATAGACGCGTTTGATTAACACACCCTTGCATTTTAACAAAATATATCTTCATTTTCTGATCAGAGATTTTGTAAAAAAACATGAAAATTGGGTATCGGTGGGCACATTCAACACGACATACTTATGATACTAAAATGACTCGATTTTTATTGTTTGTATGAACCAAACACTCACAGACAGTAGGAACCGGAGAAGAAATTTGATTTATATGATAATAACAATATTAATAATTACTAGCAACTCAATCAAAAGGCCTTTTGTTATACTTAGTATACTTCTTGTTGCAAATCTTGGTGCATCGTTTAGAGTGGGTTTTTTGCAATGCTGTTCTTGTGAAAAGAGTTTGCATTGACTACCCTCTCTTACTTCAGTACGAGTCTGAAATGTATATAGAAAAAAACCGAGAGCTTGTAAGAACAATCACTTTTCAGATCACTTTCTGTCATGACCAGAAGTAATGATGACACATGGTTCTACACGATGTATTTAGTCTGATGACTAAATGATGATAGGGATTGTATATTTTAATAAACAAATGCTGTATCTACATCATGTTTTTTAACGGGAGCTCACGTTTTTTTGTATCCGACAAAATAAATTCAATAAATTGATGCTAGTTTTCATTTTAAAAAGAAAAAAATTAGAATTAAAATTTTTGGTACGTTTTGTATCTTAATCTATAAGTGTTTTTGAGATGGGACTCGGACAAAATATTTTTGAAAAAAAAATCAGACATATCTGACAATCGAGATTGAATCTAAAAAAAAATAAGAAAAAAAAATTGGGGTAGTCACTCTCTATCTTCCCTGAAAATTTCAATCCGTCCAGTCATCTCGTCCCGGAAGTACAAAGTGCCGACGCTTGCTATTGCCCGAAAATAATCTTTCGCGAATTTCTAAATTTCTTATACCTTTTCAATTATCAATCCTTTTTATCTAGAAATATATTATCAAAATATACATTTGTATAGTACAAAAGAAGTTGAGTTTGAAGATCTTTCAAATGATATCTGAAAAAAGGGCTGCGGATATAGGTAACCCAAAGCGTACCAGACGGGGCGTAAAGGCAGCTAGACGAACGACTGATTGATGGACATTTCGATTACTGTACACTCTCACACTTTCAAGCGCAGAGGGGAGGGGGTTTAATAATAATAAAAAAAACATAGAGCAAGAAAATTTAGATATCTTTGGAAATAAATATGTTTACATAAATAATTATCGAGTAAATCCAATGAATGTGTGACTTTGCTTTAGAATGCAAAAAACGTTTTCATGATAACTAAGTTCTTTTTTATGCAACATTCAGTAAGTAATTCTTAATTTTGTAAGGAATTCAGTGTTGTATTTGGTTTTAAGATTAACTTCCAAATAATCCATTTTTCCGAATAATGAAAACGATTTGCCTCTATATGAGGGATTTGTCATCCGTTTCGACCGTGTCTAAAATGTGTTTTACAATGTTAAATTTATTACTGGTGAAACAAGAATATTTTTCATTTTTTTATTTAAAGAAACTCACTGCAATGTATTAGATAATGGAAGACTATATAATTTCTATGAACTTGTGTCCAAGCCCTTTGACATATTGGGTGCGTTCAGAGTATTTCCAATGGTACCACCACCTCTTTGCCAATGGTAACAATTTGTACCGTTGGTACCATTGGACCCATTTGTACTCTGAACGAGTTTTGGGTTGAGTTGGTAGGAAACTCACCAATGTTATCAATGGCACCATTGGTGTACCATTTGTGACATTGGTATATACCATTGTTAACAATGACAGATTTCTTAGAAGAAAATGTCAAACCAAGATTATTATTTTTGCTTCGTGCATCATTTTGCAGCAAGAGAATGCTTTCAGAAAAAAAATTTTGGTAAAGTTAAGTACTTCTCCACAACAGAATTTTTCTCCAACTTGTCTTCCGTAATGTCAAATGTAAAATAATTAAATTAATAAAATTTTGATTTTACATTAAATACACTTTAAAGTTATTAAAATAAATATTCGGAAACTTTCATTCAAGAAAAACCACATTTAAAAAAGACGTTTCACACATATATACTCAGAGTTTATGTAAATAGGTGATTAGCTGTAGTAAAAACATTACATGATTTGTTCCTTTTTCAACTTTTTCCCCGATGAAAAACTTTCATAGAATAATCTTGTTAATATCAATTCTATAGACAGAAAACGATTTATAGAGTAAAACTGAACTCAATTATGCATAAAATTTATTAGAATTTACCAAATACCGCCCGGTAAACCTAGAGATCTCTCGGGTTCTCTGTTTAGTAGGACAGACTTGATCAGTACCCGCCATTTTGTTTGACGTCATTAAAAAAGTTACCATCGCTAACAGAGCTCTAGTTCGTCTGCAGAAAAATCTACCTATGGTAAATTTTTTCGGCAAACTTTGGTACCATTGGCTTACCAAAGGTAAAAAATTCTACCATTGGTAACTTTTGTCAGCCAACGGTAGTACTCTGAACGCACCCATTGTCTATAAAATTCCTTCATAAAAACAATTAAGAGTATCATTCTCTGGAACAATATGTATTACTAGATATACTTAAAGTTGTGAAACCCATATTGCATTTACTATATCTATACCCCCGCTTGAGAAGTGGGAGGGTATAAAGAGATCGGAATGTCCGCTCATCTGTACGTCCGTCCATCTATTACGCTTTTGGGTACCCATCACGTATTCCCTACTCCATCCTCTGATTGAACTTCAATAAGACTTTTACAAATTCTCTGTAACACCCCATGCTAAACGTTTTAATCTGGTTCTAAGTTTGCGTCTCCGAGATGAAAACATTGGCTCTGCCATTATAATTATATTAGAAGCTGGAGTATTATTGAATGAACTCACTGCTTGAAGAAACTTTAGTTAAGTGTATCATTGTAATTATTTCTTAATAATAACTTAATTGTTAAATATATTATAATTTTTTACACAAGTATTATGGTTGTAGCGTTAATAAAATATTGTTCAAGCTATTAGCCTTTTAAAGGCTAATCGGAATAAAAATGAAATGAAGGAATAATTAAAATTACATAGTGACTATCGTTCTACTACTATCTTTAAATTATTCGATTTAGCTGTCCAAGTTAAAATTGATATAGTTTTGAAAGATAGAAAACTTTCTTTATATACTTCCCGACCCAGGGTTGACATTTGGGAAATATCGTAAAGAAAACATGAATATGGCACGAGCGTAACTGAATTTGCGACAAAATCTCTCTTTTTCTCTCTCTAATATTATAATTACTATGTTAATTTTAGAATGAACATACCTTTTGCAACAGTAACATACCTCATCGTATTTTTTTGTTACCATCTAGCTAATAGGATATTTCGTGGACAATTCATTATGTAAATAACTATTAAATTAGTTTAGAACAGTTCCTCTGAAAATATTAAAAGGTTTTTGCTGACAAGAGCATTGAAAGTTATAAAAATTAACTGTAAATACTGGGGAATGTCATTTATTAATTTTCAAAAAATAACCCTCAATGAATTATAACAAAAAATGTTTTTCTAAGTATATTTAATTGTCATGTCCACATTTTATTTTAATTCAGTGAAATTCGTTTTCTTTGGTGAGCTTTGAACAAGGGTCACTTTGTATAAATAATGTAAATAACCATCAGGTAAAGGGAACAATTAGAAAATACTTCTCTGCATTCAATTATCAGAAGTTGAATAAATTTGTACAATACCAGCTGGTATAAAGTACCATTTTTGTTGCTTATCACTGAGAATTACTATATTTTGTACTTACCGGTCATTGCGGAGGTTTTCCAAGCTTCTGGTGTTTTAATAACTGTAAGAATGAAGGAAAGCAGAAAAATCCAGGCGTCGTTATTTGTGTGTTATCTGAGCAGACACTTAAAATGTCAACACCCATTCATGAATATTAATATCTTTATTTTTAGCTTAGTTTTTAAACTGCGTTTATTTTATTCAGAATGTACCCTGTCAAAGGCATTCAGAGAAGGTAAACGTTTCTTTGATATGTTCTACTCCTTTCATATGTTGCAAAACCCAAAGTTCTTAACTTTTGAAACTTGAATTATTTCTTTAGGTTTATCTATAAATTGTCTATCTTTTCAACATACGAAATTCATTATTTTATATAAACAAATATAATTGATTTTGCAAAGTAAATCAATTCTAGATTATATTAATAAATTGTGTTTTTTTTTATACTGATACATTTAATCATTTATGAAATAAGTGTTAAATTTTGAAGCTGATTTTCCTTACGAAAAAAAAATATTGAAAATAAATCTCATTCAAATAAAGAGAGGTTAAAATTTTATTTAAAGGATAATGTTATCTTCTAAAATGTCCAATCAATAATATTGATAAATATATATTTTCTTAAAATTAAGAATAAATCATGCTTAATTTCTGTCTGTGACCAAATATATTTTAAAAGATTTTAATTTAGATTTATTTGATATTTTATTAGTTAAGATACTAATATAAAAGTTATTGTGAGATGTACTGAATAAGTAAAACTATTTTTATTGTAATATATATAAATCAGTAATAGTCCTATTCCAATTGACTTTATAATGTAGGAGGCGCAGTTACAATTTTACCGGGATTAAAAACAATTAAAATTTAGATGACAGAGCGGATTTGTGCAGGGGAAGAGGGTATGCTGCAACGAAATTTGAAAATTACTCTCTTTGATTGATTAACTGTATGTTACCTAATGTCCCTCTCAAGAATTTTTCACTCATATGGAGACGTCACCTCTTACCGGTAAAGGGCTACAAATTTTGTCCTATGCTCGACACTCAGGGCCTTTGAGCAGTGAGGAATCTTTTCTGTTCCAGCATCTACTACGGCACGGGATCTCGGTTTTTACGGTTTATGGGATTCGAACCCGTGACATAAGGATTGACTACCTACTTGGAACGACTCTGAGCAGATGATCTAACCACTGCGCCACGCGGGCGATAATTACGCATTAAAATATGTGTTAAATTTGAGTGGAAGCTAACGTTCTTTGCAAGAAAAAAAATCTTTTTAAAGTGAGTTAACATCGACCATATTAACGAAATTAGGAAAACAAATATGTACGAGGGTTGTTCGAAAAGTTCGTGGGCAACTGTCATATCTTTTTATTTGACGGCATATGTAATCCAAGTTTGGAAGAAATATTTTAACAATAAATCCAAATGACTTGTTTTATTTTTTTTTCAAAATATGAAGATTAATTTTAAACTTATTTAGATTTTAAAAATGCAAAAATCGGGTAGCAGAGCAGGTCAAAATTTAGTAAGTTACAGATAATACGCTTAATAATATCTGTAGTCATATTCTCTGTAAAATGGAGCAAAAACGAAGAACAAACTAGAAATCCGAATTAAGAATTGTTACATCGATTCGTGTATCAAATTATGGCTTTATATTTTCATTTGTTGAAAAGAAATCAACTTGAGAAGATAGGTTACCGTTATTGAAAACGACAATAATGATGACGTTTTAGAACCTCACGGAGCAGCAGATAAAGATGCAGTTTTGTGTTTTACTCAGGAAAAACTTTAAGTTAATAAACTCTTAAAATGTTGTAGGAATCAAGAAAATATATCATAGGCGAGTTTTGAATGTGTGTACAAATAGTACAGGCAGTATTTGAGTGACAGAGACTCTGTATCCGATGAGTACAATCTGTCAAGAAACTGTCTAACTGTAAAAATCTGACAAAAATTCTAAAAAGTTGGAACGTCAAGGCACGACATAGGCGCTTTAGAGTTGTTTATCCTGTGAAAGCAGAATTAGTAATAAAAGATATTTAAACCTTAACTTATTTCATTATCCAACGAAAGTATTAGAAAAAGTATGTAATCAGTGGGCATTGGATTATACTGTGTGAAATGTATAGGGATAGTATTTTTTTTAATTCTTGACGCTATAATTTGACGTCACATTGCCGTTAATTGTGCTCCGCGGGTGCAAAACATGTTGATTATAAAAAAAAATTATTTTATTTCTGTTAAATCGAATGGAATGAAACTTCACACGACAACAAAACAAATATTTTTACAAATTATTTTGTGCTTTTCGAACAACCCTCGTATACCTTGAATAATGCTCTTACAGATTTTTGGTATGAGGTCACTTAAGATACTGACGTTTTGAATTATTTAGGATAAATGTTATAAAAGGGAAATGGGTTATTTAGAAAAAATATTCTTTTTAAAAATTCGAGTTTATGGATAACTTACATAGATATACGGAAGGGAGGGGCTAAAACTTAAAGTACTAAAAGCATCGCATTTTTCTTTAAATAAAGGTAGCAATTTGATTTTTCAAAACCATAAAAATTCTTTCTTTCTCATGTGTTTAACTGTACTTAAAATTTCCTGTTTTCAACCTCATATCAGTTATGTAAATACATATATACGAGTACATGTACATGTTTTGGGCATAGCATAGGCATCAAAACCGGGTAAATGGCACGGGAAGGGTGGGGGTTGGTTGGGCTTAGACTCCCACTTTTTTTCAAAGATAAACATCATATAGGCATTGAAAATTCGGCCTACCTTTTTTGGTTTATTACTAAGCTTCCCCCGTTTTATTTGACACAACTCCTCTCTACGGGAATACGGGGGTCATTCAATAAGTATTGCAACATACAGCATATCATAATAAATATTGAGGCATTTATTCTTATTTTTTCACTGTTGAAAAGTTCTATTAAAGAGAGACAGATAACCCACGAATTTTCCTATTGTCTTCGCAGAGAAATTCACTTTTAAAGTAAGCATAGTCACTTTACTGAGCGGAAAACTGCCAAGAAAATAAAAATAACAGAATATGAGAAAACTGTGCTTTTTACACAAATCGCAGAACTCTTTATTAAGATATAATCTAATATGTAGAAGAACAAGATGTGTTTGTAAAACACTATGCGCCCGGCGGCAACAAAGTTCAATTATATTGGTCACAGTCAAGGTCACAAGGTCATTGACCGTGGTGTCATTTGAAAGAACTTAATCAGTGGAGTATGCATCCCAAATATGAAGTCCCTATCTCCTATGGTTTAAAAGTTATGGCAAAAAGTGTAAAAAGCTATTTTTAGCATATAGGTCACAGTCAAGGTCATTGTCCATGGTGTCATTTGAAAGAACTTAATCAGTGGAGTATGCAACCCAAATATGAAGTTCCTATCTCCTATGGTTCAAAAGTTATGGCAAAAAGTGTAAAAAGCTATTTTTAGCATATAGGTCACAGTCAAGGTCACAAGGTCATTGACCATGGTGTCATTTGAAAGGGCTTTATTAGTGGAGTATGCATACCAAATATGAAGTCCCTATCTCTTATGGTTAAAAAGTTATGACAAACAGTGAAAAAAGCTATTTTTAGTATATAGGTCACAGTCAAGGTCACAAGGTCATTGACCTTGATGTCATTTGAAAGGACTTTATTAGTGGAGTATGCATACCAAATATGAAGTCCCTATCTCTTATTGTTCAAAAGTTATGGCCAAGGTTAAAGTTGACAACAGACAAACAGACAAACAGACAAACAGATAAACAGACAAACAGACAAACAGACAAACAGATAAACAGACAAACAGACAAACAGACAAACAGACAAACAGACAGGACAAAAACAATATACGCCCGGGATCTATCGATCCGGGCGCATAAAAATATCTTCAATGTTGTATAATTTTTAGATGGACACTATTACTCAGAAGTTAAAAAAGAGAGTTTACACATTGCAATCAATGTGGCCGATCGAAATTTTGGGAGACACCATCAAATATCGATGTTTTGTGCCACATGATACCTAAAATAGCTAAATTGACAAAGATAGACAGTGTTAAGATACTAAAGATTAAATCAGCACGGCATTTTGTAGAATTTTGCCAAAGAAAAAAAACAATATTTCTATCAGAAAGATGCCCTATTTTCTTTCAAATGCCTTAGGGAAAAAAATCGGTACATGGTCTTTTTAAAAAGGGTGGGGTTTTTAAATAGACGATTTGATAAACCTGCTTGACAAAAGACAAAACATAGGTGCATTTGTTATAACCCAAAAACAAGATTAATAATAAAAAATGTGGAGTCCAAGAAAAGGTGTCATGTTATTATGATAAAGAAAAGCAAATGCTCCAAACACATTTTATTAGTTTTCGTGTATTTAGAGAGATCCATTAAAACATGTACATGTATCCTAGGGAAGGACTAAAAATGGTTACTTTTATGATCAAGTTACGTTATGCAGATTTCTTGCAAGGGTAGTCCGAATTTTGGTTACCAGGGTATTTTTCCTGTGCATTACAACACAGTAGCATATAAGCTTACAGAAAAAATAAAATGTTGAAGAAAATAAAGTGAACATAACTTTTACATTGGTCATATTAAATACATCTAAGACAGCGTGAGATCTTTTTATTCCCAACACAAATGAAATCAATCAAAGGCAGATTGCACAATGTCAGATATTTCATGGCAAATGATATCCGTCAGAGTGCCTTTGGGGCATCCCTTAAGATGAGTATGCTGAGGGTTTCTGTGCATGGATACAAACACATAATACATTGTACATGCGTAAAGGGTAACAAGGAATGCCTTGAAGGATTGAAACTATTAAGAATATGTATTGTGTACTTTTTCATATTTTTTCATGACATGTTGCATTATTTATTGAACGACCCTCGTAAATCAATGCACGTTTTTCGGAAGATAAATAACAAATCAAAGTTTTCCATTATTGAAATCTGAAATTTTTGTTTCATTGCGTATTTTCTTCCAAGTGCGTTATGTGTCTCCATATAACTACATATTGATGACAACTTATAATGTACTTCAAAATTAACTTTTTTCAAAGTGCGTTGAGTAGGTCCCCAATTTAACACAATATAAGAAAAATACTCAAAGTTGCTCAAATTTTCTCCGAAATTTAACGCACTTTGAAAAAAATTCTAAGTGCGTAATATTTTTTTCAACATGCGTTGCCACAAGGAGATTGTATGCTTAATAAACATCAATTTCTTTGAGATCTATGAGTGTATATTTTTTGTTGAGGCATTTGTGATATACAATGTATATTTAAAACACACAGAAATTCACTTCTATTAGAATATCACCTTTTGCCCGAGCACGAAATTAAATTCTCAGTCTACGGAATTTGTCTCCTAGCAGTACAGTAACAACAGTTAGACAGCTCTGCTATCTAGGCAGGTCTGAAAACTTGATTTTGATTCAGATGGAATACTTAATTGTTGCGCTGCTCTTCACTACACAGTCAATGAGAATGAAATTGAGATACAGTTATTTGGACATAATACTAGCGTTTGGAGAATCATTCCAGTTCTAATGAAATTAATTTTTATTATTTAGGCACATTATACAACGATTTTTGAGGTGAAGAAATATTAACGTAGAAATCCAAAAGAATTTTTTTTTTATACACATGTAAGGATACCAACTTATGCCCAAGCCCTTGTTTAACTCTCATTTTGTGAAAGTATACAATAGAATTCCAAATATATATAGAATAATACACAAACTTTAAGCGTCTCAATATTAGATTTCTTGTTTCGTAAAAGTTGTAAAGTTAACACATCGAGAGATAACTGAAGCCAGTCGATTGACTTACTCCAGTATAAGTACGTTACGATTTATTTCTTACACTTTGTTTTTCAGTAATTAAGGAAATAAGTTCCAAAAATTATTGATACAGAAGAATTGCGTAAATAAATGTTTTGAACGAATAAAATTGATTAAGTGGTTTGAAAAAATTGTTTAAATTTTAATGAAATACAAAGGTTTTTTCCTACTTAACAAATAAAGCCATATCCTATAGTTAGAGAGAAATAGTCTATAGTTAGAAAAAAAATTCTTTTGCTGTAACTGTTTATATTTATGTTCCTCTGTTATTAATTCCAGACCGAAGCCAAGTCAACTGGGCTAGTTTTTTGATGAATTAAAAATAAAATAACAACAGCAGTGAAAGTGAAAATATGTCCTTTATTGAAGTAAATGACGTAAAACAAAAAAAAAAAAACATGTTATAAGGGGGTCAGACAAGACAAGAAAAAACGATTTGATAATGGATGCTATAACGCTTTTTTCCCTAAATTAGCTACATGTACTCAGACAATATTTCCAGTATAATTTAAAGTTGAACACGAATACGTCATTTTCGATATCATTATCTACGATACATCAACAAAAAGGTATACTTGGAATGGCGACCCGTGTTCGTGCTTGTTATCTTGCATTATCTTTAATTTGTTTACATTTTATTGCAGTTACGTTTTTTATGTTGTAAGTATACTGCAATGACCTGTATTACAATAATCGTAAATTTATTTGGTATCTTACTTTTCTGCATTAAACAGCGTATTACGTTATCAATCTCGCTACCGAATACTGTATGGCATACACCCTTTATAAAGGGGTCTGCAGAATAGCGAGAATCAGGAGCAAAAACGGCGGACACCTTCCTTTTACGAATCGTGTTCAGCTTGAATTCAAATTTAATGAAGCGTTATTGGGTTTTGTTTCATTTAAAGTATAAAAAAATATCAACATCTTGAAAAAGTCATAAAACAATCGTGGATTTAATTATACGCTTTTTGGAAGTGTAAGAAGGATCTAGGAGAATTTAAACTATATAAACCCCCTTGGAAAATCTAGTATTTTGTCTTCCGTGTGACGAAACTGTCCCATCTGCAATGTGCCGAATGATTTGATGATTGACTTGATTGAAAAAAAAACAACCATCCGGTATTTATGTGGATTTGAAGCAATAAAATAAATCGAATATGACAAAATATTTTAACTTACTATTTCTTTTTATTAAAGGTGTGGTTGCATTCGCTGTTTGATATCTTACAAAAATATTAATTTCAGATTTTTTTTTTGGGGGGGGGGATACAGGTGTATACACGGTAATTTTAAGGTGGTAAGCGGTAGCTTCTCATTCTATAACTTTCATTCAAACAATATTTTTGTAAAGGAAAAATTGACCAAAACAGAATAAAAATCTCTTCATTTTAACATAACATATGAGTGCATGAAATATTGTCAGAAATATAATATCCTAACTTAATTTGCATGAAGTATCATCTTTTCTGTGAAAAAATAGGGGCATTTGTTAATTATTCTATTTTTAATTATTTCCTTTTTGGCACCTGACATTATAATACACTTCGATAAATTTATAACAAGGACAAAAATAAGAGACAGTCCGAACTAATCTTGGGCTCATCTCTCGTTCTCGTTCACTTTGTGCTTGTGTTTGCGATTTATTTGCGTTCTCCGTTTCTTAAATGGTCATCGTGTACCTATTTTTTACCAAATGGCTGTCAGAGTTCAAACATCGTTCACCTTCCGTTTGCTCTGTGATCGCTCACTGTTTGTTCTGAATTTTTAGCTCACTTGAGCCGAAGGATCAAAATTTGTCCGTCGTCTATCGTTGTTTTCGTTGGCGTCGTCGTTGTCCTTGTCGTAAACTTTTCACATTTTCATCTTCTTCTCAAGAACCACTGGGCCAATTTCAACCAAACTTGCCACAAAGTATCCTTTAGGTTAAGGGGCTTTAAGTTTGTTCAAATGAAGGGCCACGCCCGTTTCCAAGGGGAGAAATTATGAATTAGAGAAAAAATAATGACATTTTAAGAAAATCTTCTTCTAAAGAACCACTGGGCCAGGAAAGATGAAACTCCTGTAGAATCATCCTCAGGTAAAAGAGATTGAAGTTTGTTAAAATCATGACCCTGGGGGGTAGGGTGAGGCCACAATGACCGATCAAAATTTTACATAGGAGTATATATGAAAAATCTTTAAAAATCTTCTCCAGAACCACTGGGTCAGGAAAGATGAAACTCATGTGAAATCATCCCCACGTAGTGAAAATTCAAGTTTGTTCAAATCATGACCCCCGGGGGGTAGTGTGGGGCCACAATAGCCGATCAAAGTGTTATATACTAGGAATATAGAAAAAATCTTTGAAAACCTCTTCTCAAGAACCACTTGGCCAGGAATTATGAAACTCATTTTGAATCATCCTCAGATAGTGTAGATTCAGGTTTGTTCAGAGCATGTCCTCAAGAGATAGAGTAGGGCCACAATGGCTGATCAAAGTTTTACATAGGAGTTGTTTATAGCGAAAATGTTTAAAAATCTTCTTCTCAAGAACCACTGGGCCAGGAAAAATGAAACTCATGTGAAATCATTATCTGGTAGTGTAGATTCAAGTTTGTCCAAATCATGACCCCCAGGCGTAGGGTGTGGCCAAAACGGCCGATCAAAGTTTTACATAGGAATAAATAGGAAAAATCTTTTAAAATCTTCTCCTCAAGAACCATTGGGCCAGGAAAGATGAAACTCATGTGGAATTATCCTCAGGTAGTGAAGATATAAGTTTGTACAAATCTTAACCCCATGGGGTAGGGTGGGGCCAAATGACCGATAAAAGTTTTTCATAGGAATATATAGGGAAACCTAGCTTTAAAATCTTCTTTCAAGTACTTCAAAGTCATGCTTAATGATATTTATATGGAATCATCCTCAGGTAGTGTAGAGTCTAGTTTAATCATGACTCCCTGGGGGGTTAAAATGCAAGCCCCCTCCCCATTTCAGTAAACTTTCAGTTCTGATCTGATATGTGCTTTTTCCTAGCCAATTGCTCAGGTTAGCTATGTGGCCCCTGGGCCTTTTGTTTGACATTCTCCATCCTTTAATTGAAAAAAGTAGAACGTTTCAGGGATGGATATTTATTTTGAATAAACTACTTACCTTATTGACTGTAGTATTTCTTTATGGTTTACAAAGGTCGCTGAAAACTTTAAGAATATCTGCCTCAATAAAAAATTTTAAAAATGTTTTTTTCCCGATATGATACATTTATGTCTTTTCAAGGAGAGTCCTACAAAAATACAATCGCGAAGAAAGATTGTTTCGTTTTTTTTTTAAGTTAAACAATTTACGACACTTGAAAAGAAAAAAAGCACACACTAGATCGATATTTTTTCCTTTCACATATTTTATAATAGAATGATTTTTTTCCTTTGTATTCTAGCCTTTAATTGATTAATATTGAAATAAGGTACATACATTATCTCTGCATATTTACCTGACCTGGTTTGTTATGGGTACACCCCTCCCCCCCCCCCCCCCCCGAAAAACAGCTGCAGCTGAACCATCTGTGTCCATGCAATCCTCTTATTTCCAATCCTTATCGTCTGCGTTGTCAGTGGTTAGAGTAAGTAAGGATTTGATCTAATTAGGAGTTGATCATTACTTCACGGGATTGAATCCCACTGATAGAACAAGAGGTCGGTCCTTCGGATGATACTGTATAAACCGGGTACACGTGTTGCAGTGGGTGCTGGCACGAAGAAAGATATCTCACAGTTCGATGGCAGTAAGTGCTGGCATAGAATAAAATTTGCAGCTCTCCATTGCCAATAAATGGCGTCTCCATATGAGTGAAAAATTCTCGAGAGGGTTGTGAAGCATTATTTTAACATTCACACATAATGTCTTCGGTATTTCTGGAACATTCTAGATTGAATAAATGTAACCTCAACTTTTAGCAGTAACTCGATCTTACCACATGTGCAGGTAAACAAACAACAGGGTTGCTAGGCCTATGTATCAATTTCCATCTCCCCTTACTTGTCGTAATCAGTGTTACTACTGTTGTATTTTTGAGCCACAAATTTGACAAAATAAAAAAAAATAATAATAAAATCAACGTTATTTCACACACACAGTTCTTTCGGGATTTTATAAATAAACAATAGGGAATGACTCATATACTTGCCTTCATTATTTGAATAGAGTCTTTCGGGGTCAGTTTACGCGTAAACTAATCCAAACCCTGCTAATCTAGAGTAATTTGGTCAATCAAATGGAAAAGATAAATCCAATATGTAGGCGATAATATAGCATTTTGCAGCACAAATAAAAAGATGATGACAGAAGATAAGTTTACATAATCACTCTTCTCTTCAGCTAAAATAAGTAATTTTTCAGCCCCTTTCCTGACTTTTTTTAGCGTTAGTGACCAGTGAAATTATGCACCTTTACTGTATACGTGTAATAAGTATATTGTATACAATGATATTTCTGTCTAAAGGAATAAAGAACATTAATTTATCTTAAATTTATGAAATGACATCATATTTATCATCAGGTAATACTCTTCCATTTAACCATGGTTGTTTTTTAACTCTAAAAACACTATTGATCTATTTTAAATATTTTTAGGTGATAAGAATGGGAAACAATCCGTCAGGTAAGAATAAACAGTTGAAATTCCTTTAATAAGAACATGAATATAAATGTACATGTAGATGCTCACTAGAAACCTAATCTCCTTTTAAAAATTAATTCCTCACAAGGTTTAAGGAAAACTTAATAAATATACTGTGGAACTGCTCTGGGACCGCTATGGGACTGTAAAGCAGTCCAAGAAATCAGTCATATGGACTGCATTGGGATTGCTTTGTGTCAGGTTGGATCTGGTCGGTACTGTATACATGTATTTCTTTTCAGACAACTAGCATCAAAGTCACCTCCTATAATAAATGGCCGTTTTTAAATTAATTGTCATATAATTATTGCAGTTCTCACACTTTTTTGGTGAAAATCAATTGCATTTTCAGCTGGAAGGTACTCACCAACAATATATATTTTACATACTATTGTTTTGGTATTTTACACTCAAAACAACTTATGCAACATAATATGATATATAGTATAAAATACATACGTTTTATTTTTAGCTGCTGACATTTTGGAAAAAGAACCATGGCGTAAAATGCCATTGACTACCACTAAAATACCTGATGTAAGTAGGATTTATTAGCGAGTTTGTTTGTTTTTTTGTTTAAACAATAAAATGCTTTCTTTGTTTGTTATTACTGGAATTAATGGAAGCAGCTGTTGCAGAAAAAATACATAACCCGCGTAAGTGGGTTATGTAAATCTTTTCTGCAATAGCTGCGACCGTTAATACCAGTAATAACAAACAAAGAAAGACATTTTATTGTTTATACTAATATCTGTTTAAATAATCATTTAAACGTAGGATTAAAAAAATTAAGTATTGTATTAATGATGCTAACGTCTTTAAACGTTTAATTAATGGAACAGCCACTGATCAAGAAATCTGAACAGGCGACATGCCTAATGTAGTTCATGCATTGATTAACGCAATGGGTTTTCTTTAGAAATCAAGGAGAAAATATTCAGCTGATGTAAATATTTCTTTATGATGATGCATAGATGTACATAGACAAAATAAAGAAATAAGAGAAATAGCAAAAAAAATATATATATATATATATATATATATATAATAATAACATCTATCACTAAGGTTGGATTCTCCTTATATTTCTCGGATTTAAAAATTAATGAAATTTTCAAAGAATCAAGAAGACAATATCACTGAGTAACGGTTTAAGTTTGACCGTTTTTTTAATTAGCTTTAGCTTTACCTTTACACTGGACATTGAGAATAAAACATAATGTGGCCAATAATGCTATCAATATTTGTATTTCAATAGATTTTAAGTTAAGATATGTACTTAGATTGGAAGGTTTTAAAAGCTAAGTTTACTGAGATATACCGAGTCGACATATGAATTGAGTTACTATTGTTATTTCTTCATATGTCATATGTTTATGTTTTGAGCTGAACCAAACAGCAAGTTATGTATTCTTGTCATGTAAAGTTTTTTTTAAAAATACCTTCTCTATACATATTACCCCAGTATATGACCCACTACGCTACGCCCCTGTATATGTTCATTGAAGCAAAATGAAGACGTATACACACTCCCAGAGTTACCTTAGATGTTTGATTTTCAATTTAGATCACAGAGTAAGAACTCTTAAATGACTCTAAAAATAATAAAAATCTTCGCCTTAGAAAAACAATTATATATCTTTTTTTTAAAACATCTATTGTTGAATTATTATTTTTTTTGATTAATTAAATTTATTTATTCATTTTTTATTTATTTTTTGCATACATTCCTTTAATACATAAATACATGGGGTGACTTTGCGCCTTTTGTGGAGAAAAACACAGCCGGGGTTTTGCTGGATTTTGGAAAATTCCAGTTTTTAAAATTGATTGATTTTCTTTGAAAAAAAAAATTATTTAATCTATGTTATTATAATTGTAAAAAAATTCAATTTCTTTTTTTTTTTTTTTTGGACGATCCCCAGAATCCACCCTGATCATATTAGGATCGTTTGAACATTTTATTGAATTTGACTTCGAAAAAAATGTAACTTTAAAAACGAGCGCTGTGAGTTCAATAGACTAAGGCACTAGAAAATAGGAAATTCAAAATGAAATCTTTACATAAGTAAGGAAAATTTTTTTGCGCAATATTCCCAGAATTCTTTCGCTACCAGTAGCGAATTGATTTTAAAAAATACAAAAAAAAAAAAAAAAGAAAAAAAAAAACAGAGAAGAATTTATGTTCAAGACCAGGATACTTTTACTTTTCTTTATTGTACAAAGCTTAAAAGTGACGAAAAATAGTTTTCATTCACTCTAAAATGTATTTCTATCTTGCACGTTGACATAATTTGTCTTCCATATAGTGGCAGAAATATGCCACCATAAATATTTTACAAGGCCTTTAGACATGTTTAATCAGACGTTCGGCTGTCTCTGTCTATACTGTGTTTCATGTAATTTAACCTTTGGATCAAAGATGCAAATGTAAGATGTTTATAGGAATGTTTATAGGAATGTGATCTCCAAAACATTTACTCTGTACAGCATAGTACAATTATAAGTATAATTTAAAAAATCTTCGGATACCAATTTACTTTGTAGTTAAAATAAAATCAAATTCTAATTGGAAATCACAAGAAGGAAGGAGAAATTGTTGTCCTTAATTTTCCCCTACATATTATTTGTTGTGTGCCTTAATAGTATTTAAAAAAAAAAAGCAAAACAATTATTGATTGCGAAAACTAAGACAAAATTAAACAAAAAGCTTTTTTTAAACTTTGAACATTTAACTACGAGTAAGCTTTTTAATGAGTAAATATGCTCTATTTTACAGATGAGAAGGGAACTAATGGGGAAAATAAAAAGATTTCAAAAGAAGGGAAACGTGAACTTTTTGAATATTCTTCTTCTTGGTCAATCTTCGTCAGGCAAATCATCTTTCGTGAATTCCTGTGCAACAGCTCTGGATGACGACAATAGAATTGTGACACCTTGCGCAGTTTTGGAGCCACAATCAGAAAGTGTTACGGCACGTGTTAGTATACTATTTGTTGAGAAAAAGAAATATTCGCTAAGGGGGCATTTTAAAACCATTCTAAGAATTCCTTTTATACATCTTGGCCAGCCTGTGGTGATAGATTGTTTTTTAAAGATCTGTCCTCAGTTAAAAGCAAAGAAAAGCAGACGGTCACTTTTACCTAGCAAAGATGGATGAAATATAAATCATGCACTAATCGGTAGACACACGATAAACGATGACATAATAACCCACCGGTTTTGCAAAAAGACACCGGTTCGGGTATTAAAGATCAGACTACCAACTACTAGAAATAGGCCGACAATTAAGCGGAATCAAATAAATCAAAACTTTGTCAGTTGTTATCTATTCGATCACGAAGTAAGCATTTTTACCAATAACAAAATGAAACTTGAAATTCTTGAAAGTTTTATTCTAACAGTCTTACCAAAGAAACAATTATATTTTCAAATATTTTAAAGATCCTATGTTCCTGTTATCATGTGACCGAAAATAAAGGATTCTGAAATTTTCGAAAAATAAATTCATAAAACGGAGCACTGACATACACCTGTAGAGTACATTGTGATATCTGAATTAATATCAACCCATGTAGTCCCGATCACAATAAATTACTTTCAATGTAGAAAATGGTTCAATAAAATGTTTTCCCTCTCAATTAATATCAGTGTATACTATCTACTTAAAATTCTGAGATCAAAAAGCTTCTGTCAAGAAAATGCTACATGGGGTTAATTTTTATTGAAAGACGCAACTTGCTGACAAAATTAAAAAAGACTTCAAATATCAAACAAAGTATTCTACAAAAGCCCAAGGTCCTTTTTAGATTTCAAATAAGGAGAAATCATTAAATCCGGCTAGACAAAAACTTTGTTTGACAGGTATTACAATTAAGGCATCCTCAACTGGTCTGCTTGTTATGTCCACTTCTCATATTTGCATTGTTTATATACATGCATATACTGATATCGACCAGTGTTCGTTTTCTTACATAACACCCAAAAAATACAGTGTGTATCCAATCTTTTGGGTTTCTAAAATGAAGACTAATTAAATGGGCACTTTAGAAGTGGGGTGTCAGGAATTGATTGTTAAGAGTAAAAAGAGGGTTAATGAGATAAAAAAAAAATATAAAATTTTGGTGATCATAATTCCTCCATTTTCAGTTTCTCTATATTTTCCATATCTAGACGCATATGTATATCTATTTTTAAAAATACGGGCTTTTTTTTTACTATTAAAGAATTTAAATACACATGTTCTTTATATTTCCCTTTTCTATTTAGCTTTTATATTTTTTAATTCCAAATTCTGAATTTAATCTATATAATAAGCACACACCCCCCCCCCCCAAAAAAAAATAAATTGGATAAATTGGCTTTGTACCCAAATTCTTGTACCCATTTTCTTATACATTGAGTATGCATTGTGACACAAGCAAGGAACATGATACGATTTCAATACAAAGAGATAAAGCCATGAACCATCATATTTGCCCTGTGTTTTTCACAAAAATCGAGTTTCTATTCATGGCCGGTATTATACATTAATTATTTGAACACTTTATTATTTGAATTACTTTGAACATGACGTTAAAAATAATACATAAACGTCAATTGTGACGTCATAAAGACTGTAATTATTTTAGATGGTGCTTTTTCCAATTAAATTTTTTTTCAAGATGAATCACTATACTCGATATGTATCATTAAATTATTAACAGAGGTCTATTTCTATTATTTCCAATCGCACCCCCTTTCAATCTCCTGTTTTCGTTTTAAAGCTGTACACTATCTTCATTCAAAACTTCTTTACAGTCCTATGACAAAATTTCCCAAATTCTTATATAAAGGTAGGGTTCATTTTAGCGCACACCCCCTTCCAATAATGTAGATATAATAACCTTCATTTAAATAACGTTATCGTCATACCGTTACAATATACATATCTATATATAACGTCAAAAGTCATGACGTTATACATGTAGATTTTACTTGAAAACAATACCAATTTCAAACGACTATAAAAAGAAAACTGGAAAAGATATCATTAAAAAATAAATCATGTTATAACCCACGTGCACATAGTCTAACCTATCACAGAATAAAATTTTATTCATTTTGGTAACAGGGCATATTATTGCACTTCGTGGCTTTAGCTCAAATTTAGCCCTGTAGTTTTGATAAATATGGAAATTAAAATACGCTCGTCCTGAATTCTTAAAATTCCATGCCAGAAAACCCTACAAATCGTTTTCTTGTATGATCTACTCGTCCGCGTTGCGCAGTGATTAGAACCTTTGCTCTAGAGTCACGAAGTAAAGAGTCAATCCTAAGGTCGTGGTTTCGAATCCTACTGTGGGACGTGGAGACCGGTCCTTCGGATGACACCGTAAAAACCGAGGTCCCGTGTCGCAGTAGGTGTTGGCTGAAAAAAGATCCCTCCCTGCTCAATGGTCCTGAGTGCTGAGTATAGGACAAAATTAGCAGCTCTCCACCGGCAAGTGGTGGCCTCTCCAAATGAGTGAAGAATTTTCGAGAGGGACGTTAAACAATATACAATCAATCCATCAATATATGACATTCTAAATACTGATTTAACTTGTGAATTTTAATTTCTTGTATTGTCAGAATGATCATTCTCACTAACAGATTCTTTAATGAGTTATCATATTCATCTCCCTCAACTCATATTAAAGCCAATTTCATAACTTTTTGAGATCGTTAAATTTTTAGTGCACAATATTGCCCAAAGTATACCTTCTTCTTTTCATTCTAATCTCTACCTATCTCATCAGTGAATGGTTAGCTAAGCTTTTTTATTTTTATTTTTCCATCTTTAATGTAGCCTCACTAATAGATACCGCTGATCCTGATTTCAAAAAGTTAAGAAGATGAAAATAACATACGTTTTAAAAATATTTTCAAAGTCTGAATATTCTTATAAAAATCATACTTTCAAACTCTTTAAATTAATGTAAACGATTTTTACACTTACTTGAATCGTGATGGAAGATTACTTATAATTTATTTTCAGTTGGAAGCACATCCTATTAAGATATCATCGACAGGGTTTCTCCCAGTACGGATATTTGACTGTCGAGGTCTTCATGATTTAAACGGAGTTCACAGTGACGATATTAAAAACATGTGTGATGGAAGAATAAGGAATGGATATACAGTAAGTTTTTGACTCAAGTCAGTGAATTGGTTATGTATTGTTATAGCACATATGAGGGTTGTTCGGAAATTATTGATACATTGTGTATTTTTGATAATTCAATTTATGTTCATAATTTTTCAATTTCATTTTGTCTGCATGTTGTGCAAATTTTATAGAATTCTGATCAGAAATACGGAGATAATCAAGCGCACTAGAGAATTCTGATAACGACAAAAAAGGAATTTGGCGTCAAAACAGAGCAGCAAGAGACTTAAAATTTTGTATATAGCTATTCAAAAATCTTTTTTCAGGCTGCCAACCTGATAAAACAATAGAAACAACACTGTGAAACATGTTAACGAATGTTATGTCATTGGTTTATATTTTTTTCTGACAAATAATTCAACGAGAGTAAAATCAACAGCTCTGGACGACCATCAATCTTACCCCAACGGAATCAATAAGGTTGACCCGCCTTGCGGAAATCGGCAATGCATGATGCAAAGTCATCTTGTATATCTGACACATGAAATTTTTACATTTGTGAAGCAACAGCTCACAAATTTCTCCAACCACGTAAGAAAATTAAAAAAAAGTTTTTTGTAATGTTATTTATTATAACAAAAAAAAACTAAACGCTTCCCGTTCGTTTCACATGCCAAAACCTCCGGCTGACGTGACGTTTAAATGACGTAGCGATGCTGCTCAAGGACGATATACATATGCATATACCAAAACCTAATTATCTAATTATCCTATAAATTAGAAATTTTGCATATTTGTTTTAATCTTTCTATCTAGTATGATCGCACGTGGAGCAGTGGTTAAAGTGTTTAGCTCTAGAGTTGCGAAGTAAGGAGTCAATCCTTACTGTTGGACATGGAGACCGGTCCTTCAGATGAGACTGTATAAATCGAGGCCCCGTGTCGCAGTAGGTGCTGGCACAAAAAAGATCCCTTACGGCTCAAAGACCCTGAGTGCAGAGCATAGGACAAAATTTGTAACCCACCGTCTGCAAGTGGTGGCCTCTCCATATGAGTGAAAAATTCAGAAATTCTCGAGAGGGACGTTAAACAACATACAATAAGTCAGTCAATCAATCTTTCTAAAATGTTGACGAATTTTCCCGAATTTATCTCTGTTGATAATAGAGTTTATGTAAATGTCTATTATTTTCGAACAGCCCCTGTATATCTAATGTGTAAATTTTCTAACGTGTAGATTATAATTTACACAATATTATGTCATTAGAATCTCTGCAACAGATAAATACAAAAATAAAATGTAATGTTTAAGTACTAGTATTCCTACATATTTTCTATATTTTCTGTTTAGAATGTTCCCAATGAAGTAATTTGCATTGTTACTAATACAAATAACAGTCGTCAATTTCTTCAGTTGTATTTGGGAATTAACCGTAGTGGAACCGTACTGGTTCAGGCATTTGGGTTGTGTTGGGGGTACTTAATTGTTCTTCGAAAGCATGCCATATGTATCTGAGCTATTTTTTATTGCTCCTTTTTGTAATTATTATTGAATTGGAATAGACTAAAAGGGTTATTGCCTTCGATCTCAAAGAAAGCATTGAATTCCAAAATATTTTTATTTTATTCAATCTTTCCATAATATTGAATGCGTCTCTTGTGACAATATTTTTTTTCAGTGGACGTCTTTATATTTTACCCTCCACTTTTATCTTCAGATCGAAGATTCTCCTGAACATACTGTTGAAATAAATGTCTCCTGAAATTATCCATTCAGTGGTATCAATTATTCCTTAGTTAAAAAATGTAAAATTAGGGGAAAAAATCGAAACTGGAAAAATTTACTACGATGAATCTATGCTATTCATACTAACAACGTTTTTAAGCAAAAAAAGATCAAAAATTATTTTTTCTTGGTCGAAAGTGTTTCATGTGGAAAAATATGCATTGTATGTACATGACAAGCATAATTTTTTTCTTGATTGATTTGGTTTAATTAGTCTATTTATATAAAAGGGAATTTATTCTTTCTATGGCGACTTCATAATGGAAACGGTATATTCTTTTATTTTTATTAGTACATGATGTATCTAGTATTTCTTTTTAACACGAAATACACAGTGGCTAACTAAATCAAAAGATAAAACAAAACACCCCCTCCCCCCAATATTTTCAATTAAAAACAAAGCCACGGCTTTCGTTCAAGTCTTTCAAACACTTAAAGTAATTTCAGGCGTAGATTAACTGTTTCAGTTTCAAAATAAAAACAAAATTCATGCTTTGGAAAATCTTTTGTCTCTAACGTTCAAGGAATGCATTCGGTTATTGTGTTACAAAGACAATAATATTTTTTATTTCAAATAAAATTGAGTTAATTGGTGGATGGCTTACAAGGGGACAAGCAGATTCTTTATAAGTTATTGAAAGTTATTAAAAAGAATAAATCTGGGGAGTTTCACATTGATAAAGGATATTTTTACAAAGGTTACTTCAAAAATGGTTGGACGTATTCAGTGGTATTTTACTTTTTTTTCAAATATCAAAAGTGTACATAGGTCAATTTTGAAGCGACCAAAAAGATTCAAAACATAGCGTTAAGTGCGGATATCCTTTCTTAGGTCATTTAAAGCGTTTTTTACATTTTTTTAAAAAAATTCACCCAGTCTGCACTTGAATTCAACTATTAAACACATAAAAAAATTGTTTGATTGATTTTAAAGCAATCCATAGCTTTAACTATAAGGAAAAAAATCATAATGGCTGCTTTTGTACAAATCAAATTATTGTACAAGAAACTTTGAGAAAACATATAGTAGAAATATAAAAAAATGCCATCAACATTAGGCACTTAATTTTTGTCAGCGGTGCCTACTTTTTGTCAAACATAATCTTTTAATTTTGAAAATATTCTGGAAAGGCTGATATACTGAATGATTCAATATACTGTGAAAATATTCAAATTACATCACCCAAGCCAAAGTCAAAATTTATCCTTTATTTATATTTAATCTATTTCATGTCGACCAATCTATTTTCACTGCATGGTATTTGTAGTTTTTTTTTTTTTTTTCAAACTCACTTCCTCTGTCAGCCAATACCAGTCTTCAGTCTTCAGCCCTCTTGCTGATATTGGTTTATATATATTATGTATTGAAAATTTAACTTAATTTTGTGATTTGATTAGTTTGACCCGAAGCTCCCAATCAGAAGTGATAATGAGAAATTTCGGGAAAGACCGCAATTACAGGATAGAATGCATTGTATTGTATACGTTGCTGCTGCAGACAACCCTAAGGAACTTTTAGCAGATGAAAGAGCCAACGAACAGCTAAAGGCAATAAGAGCTGTACTATCTGCGTCCAGTAAGTCTTGCTTTATGAATTTATTTTACTTATAGATGTGTAATAAAGCAAAATGCATTATGATTATGTTCCCTGCTTTACACGCATTCTCAATTTATTTAAATGAAATTATTTTCTTTTTATTTTAACAGGTTTTTATCAAATCCGATGATAAGCTTAATATTGACAATATTCCCTAAAATGCTACATTAATTGATATTTGGGAGTTGAACTATGTTCAGACTCCCTAGGCTGTCACGCAATTTCTAGCGCAGTAATTTTACAATGAATTATATAGCGGCTGTCGTGGTGTTTCAGTGTCGCCCAATTTACTCCCCTGTGATATTCAATACATACTAGCACCAGTCTATATACTCGAAGAAGCTTCCGCAATAAAAATAGTCCATCTCATTTTTCTGAATTAATCTAATTTTCATAAATGATTTGAAAGTAAATAAAAAAGAATTTTGTTTATCTTAATTTGAAAAGCATTTTTTTTGTCATCTCTCAAGAGAAATAACTCGTAAATTTTGATTTCCGTATGACGAAAAGTCCCGTCATTTATCATTTATCATTCGGCAATCCTCGACTGACTACTATACGCTGCATTACAAAAAGTGCAAGGTCATCAAAGGAGCAACAACTGGTCTAACTGGTTTGACAATGACGCGATTGTCTAAATATAAACTTTAAGATGTAAACGAAGACGTAAGGTCAAAGGAACGCTAAGGTTTAACCGAACTTCTTTCAATTTGTTTCAGCAATAAAGAGACAGAACAACGTTACTTTAAAAAAAAAAAATACTATGGAAAATATAACTTTCAGACATTTATTTGCTCTGACAAGTAAAATGATCTGTTAGACTGGAAAATGTTTGTCAGGCCAGATACTTGCAACTCATTTTTTTACGTGGGTAAAGGAAAAAATAATAGCATTAAAGTTTGTTGATATTCGAATCTCACAATTTCAAATGAAATTAAATTTACATCCTTTATTTCATGAGTTTATCAGCATTCATTTGGTCAAGTGTACAACACCAAATCTAAACTTGAAAAATGTGTATGTACTTGCATGCAGTACATGTATTACCTTATAAAATGTTTCATTTGATTTTATTATATAATTAAAACGTTAAAATTAATGAATACATGCTTACGCACGGACACAATGGTATAATAATCCCAATGATCGATCTGTGAGAAAGATCGTTCCTCATGATTACAACTTTTTTTTCTTGTAGTAGCTCGTTAAACTATGTCTCATTTTTAATTACATTTGAATCAAATCAAAATCACAAACTTTAAGTGTCACTCGCGTGGCGCAGTTGTTAAAAGAGTTTGCCCTAGAGATTCAAAGTAAGGTGTTAATTGATCCTTACGTCGCAGGTTCGAATCCTGTGGGATGCATTTTGAGATAAACTCTTTTGATGAGACCATATAAACTGAAATCCAATGTCGCAGTATGTACTTGCACAAAATGATCCCTCACTACTCAATGGTTTTGAGTGCCGTGTATAGGTAAAAATTTGTAGACTTACATACGTAGCTAGCTCCATCGACAAGTGGTAGTTTCTCAATATAATTGAAAAATTATCGAACGCAAAACAAACAAATGTAAAGTATTCAGATACTTACTTCTATATAGAAATTACTTGAAATGAAATTTAAAATTATGGAAAAACAAAACTTGATGATTAAGTTATATAGATACATTTGATAAAATAGATAAGTACGGAGTTTTATAAAAATTAATTATTATGTCCGAAAAGAAACATTCACACCCAAAAGAGAATAGCAAATACTTATTTAAATCAGAGGAAGAAAAATGACAATCTAGTGTCTGGTGATGGTAACATCGAATATAAAGAGTGTTTGATTGTTTCTTGGGACCAAATATCTTGTACACATTCTAAAGAGAGTAGGGGCGTTTTGATTCAAATGCTTCAGAAATATAAGGGTTGTGTTTGAGTAAGAAATGGTACTGAAAGAAGTTTGAAACCTACCCAAAAAATAGTACTGTATATAGTGAAATTTTCGCCCCCGTTTTATTTTCACCCCTTTTGCCCTACTCTCATTAGGGCGAATTTAAAACGGGGCGAATTCAAAGAATACAGTATAATTTTTTAAACAAAACTATAACTGGGCGAACTTAAAACGGGGCAAAATTGTTTGCAAGTATGAAAGGGCCAAAATAGTACGGGGCGAAAATAACCCTGTATACAGTATTTTCGAGTTTGGATTTTTTTTTTTTGGTGATGGGGGTTGTTTGTTTGGTTTGGTCAAATTGTTGAGGTAAGAATTAGAAAGAATAAATCCAGAACTAAACTTAACTGTTCGTGCGCAATAAATAAACAGTTTTTTCAATGGAAGGCGCTGTAGCTCTCCGGTCTGTCAAAATCTTTTTTTTTTGGACAGCTACAGTTCTGCAGCTAATTTAAGAGCAGTTCCATGATCTTGGCTATTGAAATGCAATAGAATTTTTTTTTAATGTTTCGTGTTGTATCTCTAACAAATCAGTTCTAGCTGACTTGAATCTGAAAATATGAAACTGTTCCTATGCTTCCCGTGAGATCTTTCAGATAACAATGTTCATCTCCCATGAGTACTTTCAGTACTTTGATTTATTAATCTGCTCAGAGAAACGCACATTATTTTGAATATAAGAAGGTTAAATATTACGTCATAACCTGATTACGAAGTGTTTGTTAAATATCACGTAAATATCGCACATAGATATCATACAAAAATAAAAGTATATGCGGGGAAAAAATGATTATATTATTTCAAATTATTGAATTTTATGAATTTTCTTATCTGTGTTCTTTAGAAAGGGTCGAATTGAAAATTCAAGTTTTGATTTATCTATAGAGGAATCATTAATTCATAACCCCCCCCCCCCCTTACACCATTTAATCTGTTGATTATTTCAAGTGCAGCCACGAAGCATCGTTTTTGAAAGTGGGGGGGGGGGGCAGCCAGAGAATTTTTTTTTACTTACCTGAGAAATTAACGCAGTTTCTATAACAAAACATAAGATTTTTTTTTTAAAGGGGGGGGGGGGGGCAGCCAGAGAATTTTTTTTTACTTACCTGAAAAAGTTGACATGCCAAAAAAAAGGGGAGGGGACTTGCCCAAAGTCGAAAATCCTAGGGGGGTTGGGGGTTGGGGAGGCGAACTTTTTTCAATGCCAACTTCTTTCAGTACCAATTATTATACTACATTTTCCGAACATAACTATTTGTGGGGAAGGGGGCAACCAGCCTTACAATGACCATTTCCTATAGTTGAAGCAAGGTTGGAGCCCCCCCTCCTGTTGCTACGTGCCTGAAATGCTTAATTGTTTGTGAAAACTTTGTCGTTAAATCTCAAAAACCAAAACAGAGTTCCCCCACCAAGCTTTAAAAGTTTGTTAATAATTACAGTTGCATATCACATGGGCTCTATAGAGCAATATACATTCTACGTTCATATAACGTAAATTGAATTTTCAGTACCATTAAAGCATAGACGCATACCTTTTAAGTTCTATGTCTAAGCAACAACTCAAATGAGAAAAATTAGGTGCACAATTTAAAGGTACTTGGACACAGATTTGAAGTCATTTTTTTCTCTATAATATAACGAATTATATATTTTAATAGCATTTCACACAAAAATTGATTAGAAATCTTATTTCATTTAAAAGTTATTAAAACGGGTTTGATTGACACATCCTTGCACTTTTACAAATTTTAATTTTACTCTTAATACTTAGGAAAAGTGGCAATCTTGTTGTAAATGAATGAAAAATATTAATACTATTATCCAGAAAATTCAAGGTAAACATGTCCGAAAGCAAAATAAACACACAATATATTCTCAGTCCGTGCAGTTGTGGCGAGCAGACTTTGACAATTGAACGCACCCGGTAAAATCAAAACATCAACAAAAACAGAGTTCCTGCCTTGTTTACAAAAACTGTGTACATAACACGAGTGTGATCGATTTGTACACACAACTTAGCTCGGAATGACGATACTTGTGAAGGCGTTTTGCTTCCTAACATTTCTACTCCGAATAAAATTATTTTTCTGGATTAAAGTTTTAATATGTCTCATTAAAACACAACAAGATTGCCATTTTCCTGAAGAATTAAGAATAAAATTAAAATATGTGAAAGTGCAAGGATGTGTCAATCAAACCCGCCAAAAAATTTGAAGTTTTAATAACTTTTAAATGACATAAGATTTTTAATTAATTTTTGTGTGAAATGTTAATAAAATATATAATTCGTCATATTACTGTGTAGTATACAGAAAATATTAACTTCAAATCTGTGTCCAAGTACCTTTAATACATGTTAATACATGTATTTCTTGCAAAGCAACAAAAATGGAAATGGATTCAATTTCAACCAGTTTCTTAACACCCAAAACCAACAGCAGTCTTTTTTTTAACCGATGTAGTAGGTAGTACCCCCCCCCCCCTTTCCTCCCAAACTGCATGCATGCAGCGCAGCGCCATTTTTCTGCAATTATATTTTCGACAAAAATGATATTTTTTTCTTCAAAATGTTTAGCTTGGTATACAATTGAGGTGTATATAACCATTTTTTAAGTTGACGATACACTATCAGTTCAAACAAGTAGTAAAATACAGACTTGAAGAACGTTTTGTTTCAGATTTACGTTCCGAGTGATAACGTGCATTACACTTGAAACTATGCATTGTTATACCTTTGAAAAATTGTTTCTATACAAATCTATACAGAAAAAAGTCTAACATTTTCAATGTTTTTCTGAGCGGGCATAAAAAAATCGATGTTGGACCGCTGAGTGAGATGTTGGACCTCTCGGAGAGATATTGGACCGCTTACGTCACAGAATGGGCGGAGCTTAATCTCATTTTCATTCTTTGGTTTTAAACGGTGACAGATCAAATGTTACATTACGGAATATAGTACAAAATACATGTATGTCAAAAAATATATAATAAAATGAAAGGTATAACAAAACATTTATTGACAGAGTTCTTGGGCAAAATGCGTTTTGTCTGACCCTTGTCTGGCCTAACGGCCTCAGGCAGACAGTTTGGTTCTTGGGTCCGACAAAACGCATGTTGCCCTCAAACTCAGTCAATAAATGTATAATATTGACCAATTGCTCAGAATAGAAAGATTCGATCATTAAATCACAATTCTACTTGTAAATAATATGTCAATTCAATTTTCAAATCACACGGATGCAGATATTGAGTAAAAATGTTCACCTTTGGATGTGCGCTTCCATTTGCATTTCTGCACTCTTGTTATAGAAAAAAATGCCATTTTAAGAAATAGTGTATATTTCTTCATTTTCTTAGTATTTAAATCATAAAGATTCACTCGCAAATTGGTTCAAACAGCTTTATAAATTAATATATATTTACTATAAAACATAGTAACGTAAATATCGGTAACGTAAATATCGGTAACGTAAATATCTTTCTGAGATTTATCGTAAATATTAATGCCATTGTTTAATTATTCCACTGTTAATTAAAGGCATATTCTAGTGCTTGAGTGTAAGGCAATTTGACCCATAAGAAACATTGTAGTTCTCTTTCTTAATTTGTGAATAAATACTAACACGTAAATATCGATGATTTTTTTTAACCATTGGACTCATAAGAAAAGGGGGGCTATTTTTCATAAATACAGATAAACAGTGTCTTTTTTACCATTCCATACAATAGAAATGGTGTTCATGATGTTAAAAAGTTATAACTTGATCCTATTAAGTCAGTTCAGCAATCTTCCAGTCCTTTTGAATTTCCAAATGGAAAAATAATAATTTTGCGGTGACATCAAAATTTCATAAATATATTAAATTTTTAAAAGATTTGTGACATTGCGCATATGTGTGAGGGTTGTGATTTTCAGAAAATAAAACTCAAATGTAGGACACTCTTACTAAGAAAATGACATGTAAATGATTTAAAATCTCTTTTCGGTTTAAAATTAAAACTACACAAGGATCGGCGACAGTAACATATATCGATTTCTGCTATAAAATCTGATTTTCTCCAAAGACAATCATTCGATTTACAACAAACAATTGTTGTATTTTAATCAACAACCAACAATGGTTCACATGACTGGCAGAAATGAAAATTTATTTGAAATATTATATTAATTAAAACGCGGTACATTATTTAAAGCGAATTGAGACTATAAATTGAGAATGCGTGTTTAAATGCATTAAATGTTGTATGTTTTTAAAGAAAAAAAAAGCTCAATATCCCACCAGAATAGATTATTGCAAAATTGTGTGTTATTACATGTACTAGTATTCATTATTTTGTTTGAATTGTTCATTTAATACAATGTAATTCATTGAAATATGCAAACGAAAGGCCTTTTCTCTCATTCATTTTACATTTCCATGAAATTATAATCTTTAATATAAATCCGACTGTCAAAAGCAACTTATTTATTTAAAGGTCACCATTCTTAATAAACACGTCAAACTTGTTGATCATAGGTTCATTTTACATTCATATACTAATCAAAATGTCTCAGGCAATATCATAAAAAACATCTTTAATATTTGATAAATATAAAAGGAGTTCATTTGCAAAACTAAGCACAGATTCATTGCATACATGTGGCTACTTTGCACATTAACACCCTGTTGCATCAATATCCTTCTCCAGGACATTTTTATTGTCGTTTTTTATAGTTTGTTTCTGCTCATTCAGTCCTTTTAAGATAGATTAGATTAGATGGCTAAATGGATTGATTGATTGTTGTTTTACGTCTAAATTGAGAAATTCACTCATATAGAAATGTCACCAAAACCCTGTTTAAGACTTACAAAATATACCTTTTCAAGGCATTTAGGGCCATCAGAACAGTGATTGATCTTATTGATGCAAAAGACGTCCTTGAGAAGGTGTCTAATTTGACAAAATTTCAACAATTCAAAGGATCAACAATTAATACAATGGACATGGACATTTCGCGCCCTTCGAACTCAATATTTAGATCCCACTTAGGAAACACTGTTCCATTTTCACACTTTAACCATGTAAATAAATTCTAAGTTGTCTAAAACTCAAAGTCACGAACTTGTCTAGGTCAGCCTATGCAATTTTTGTCTGGAAAATATACTTAGGGTCGCAAACAGCTTGCATATCCAATGAAGTAACCTTTGCCATTCATATAATCTCCTAAGAGTTCCAGAAGTGGTGCAATGATAAGCTCGTGTGTAACATCAATGATTCAACCACCATTTGGAAATCTCTACTGATTATTGTATCCTCTGATAATAATTTTATAACTTTATTTTCCAAAAAAAAAAAAAAAACAAGAATGGTTATGTCTAATAGCAATGCAAATTTTGTGTACATGTACAGCTGTATAGACTCACACGATATCAACTTCACAACTTTGGACAAGTTCCAAAATATTTGGTACTGTTTTGTCTATATCAACCAGTACAAATTGTAAAATATTATATAGAAGCTTAGCAAAAACTGTAAATGTATAATATTTGACGATTACAATTATGGGCGGATATTCATGTTTCAAATTGTAATCGTAGATTTGATTAAACGATAACTTAATTTGCTATAGATAAATGGATGCATATGATTTGAAGCACGCTGCTTTCCATTAAATTCGCAAAAAGGAATACACGACGAAATTTTATATCTTTACAGACACTCTTACACCGTTTTGCAGATTATAAATGAAAATGTGAACGGAAAATGTAATTTCTTTGTTTATATATTCCTACACAAAAAACATGATCAATAATAATAAAAAATAAAAGAAATGAAGTTGAAAATTGATTGTTTAACCATTCTCCGTACATGCATGTTTATTTCCATTTGCAAATTAATAAGGGACTGAATTATTTTTCCAGATATTCCTCAGCTTGTGCTTTTAAACAAGATCGACCGTCTAGGAATGAAGGACATTACTACAATTTTTAGAAATAAGTTGGTGAAAGAAACATGTGAGGGTGCCATGGAGTTCATGAGTTTGTCATTAGGAAGTATTCTTCCTATGATTAATTACACGGAAGAGCAGACTCCGGACAGCATGAAGGATTTCTTAGCCTTGTACAATTTGTGGTATATGATGTCGAAAGCTAACGACTACATAGGTCTTCAAACGGATGTGCCTGAAGGTTTTAATGATTAGCTTCCTTTAAAGTCCATCTCTAACTCTTGTAGTTCTCTCTGACGTTTGCGTTGACAAATTAGCGATTGGTGCATGTACACATGTACAACACATAAATATTTCATTTCTTTTACGATAGTGTTACATAATAGATGCCTAGAAGTGTTATACCAGTGTGTGAACAATATTTTCTTGTTTTAGCTGGATAAGGTATATCTGTCTACTTTTATTTTTACTATTTGTAGCTTTTCCTATATTTTTGCTAATATTCTTTAATATATATTCTTCTAAAATAGTTTATCTTCAATAAATTTTCTCATAGATTTTACTATCATTTTCATCTTCTTCTTTTCGTCATGTATGATGTAGGTCCAGTTCTACCGCCAATTTATTGCAGGTTGCCCAAATGCTAATTGTATTGATCTAAATACAACACTAATATGTCTTAAACTATAAAGTATTTAATGAAAAAAAGTCCTAGATTTTGAACAAAACTTACGTCATCCGGGATGTTCGCTAAATTGTGGATATATATAAGAAAAGAGCAAGGCCTAGTCGTAAATACATGTATGTTTTAGTTCTTGTCTTATCCTTGATAACAGGGTACATTGTATATCTCACAAAATTCACCATGTTAGAAAGATGCAAAAAGAAGCTTACCACATCTCCACTCCCCAACCATGGCAGCCGCTCTGGTCCACAAATTTAAAAAGAAGTAAATCATAAAAGAGAATAGCAAAATTGAGTAATCCCGGTACCTCCACAAGGCAGGCAAGTTCCAGTGTATGGGTTAACCAGATTATGAAAACCGAGCAATTATCATTGTCTATTTTATTTATATCTATGATAAGTGGCCCGGTTATGATACGTGGTGGAGAGTCCTTTTAACCGCAGATGCAGATTCAGAAGGAATTTGGAAACTCTCAGATATAGAAAAATTAGCCTTTGACAGGTCTCTAACTCATCCCCCCCCCCCCAGACGAGGTTTAGTGCACAATCCCGCTGGATTTTCGGACAGAGGACTCGAATACAGGCAAAACACGGACCAGCGCCATCAGACCAACGACGAGGCCAAGTGACCTGACATTCCCAGGGCAGAAACAACTATAGGACTTACACATTTTAACAAAATTAAGCCGACCGCGAGTCCAGTGCAACAGCCGAAACAGATGTGCTAATAGGACACTCGATCCGACTACTACAATCCCATCCTTTGGTGGCCAGGAAAACGAACAATTTCATGTTTTTTTTTTTTAAATAACGACTACCGGGGTATAGTTCTGTGATGGCGCCCCTGCTTCCGATTAATTCTAAGTGCCGATTTTAAGACAAATTATCCAATGATTGGACAATTTTAATGTTGAGTCCTATAAGTAAGACCTTGAAAAAAAAAAGGAAACTGAGTACAGGTAGGATAGGATTTTTTTTTAAAATGCCTACCTTTGTTTTGCACGAATATTTTTAAGACAACGGTATTTAGAATGTTGTCATATTGTTGATATTTTTTTTACATGGGCAATGTTTTATAAATCACCTGATAAAAAGTTGTTGACGCTTATTGGGGACTTGCATAATAAGAGATGAAGTGTTCTTAAAGTTAAATTTAAGAGACGAAATCAAAAGAAAAGAAAAACTATAAATAAGAAGGGTCTTAAACGATAGTAGAGGGCCCCGTTTGTTTAAGTTAAGCAACCGACGTCATAACATCTTGAACCCGACCTAGAATGCGTAACGTGAAAACACGTGAACGTAATCGAAAAGAGTAACAAAGCAATAAATTTGACTCAGTAACATAATTTACATGTAAATTATGTTACTGAGTCACATTTATTGCTTTGTTATTGTATGCTTTGTTAATGCATTGTTCTGTGAAAGTACGGGAAAAAAATGACGTCAATCAAAGACTTGTTAACGTTAAGTTATTATGACGTCATAATAGACGTTACCATGAGTATTGTAAAACATCATGAAGAAGAAATGAAAGCGCTTATGTTTTACTCGTTCTCTGTGTTTTTATTTATTTAAAATAATTTTCATATTTATCACCGACCACTGTGAATTTTTTCTTGGATTTATCTATATATATATATATATATATAT
>PRKT01001021.1:75828-153374 GCA_003671525.1 Saccostrea glomerata | reverse complement strand
GATTTCCAAAATATTATAAAAACGTATTTGCAAATACGAGAATTTTTAAGTGCACAAGTACTTTTATTCATGTTTCCTTAAAATTGTACTATTTTCCGTCATTTGTAGATAAAAATGATTCGAAATCACTTGAAGGAATACATATTTCTTAATATTGACCTTTAAGAAGAAAAGACAAGATTTAATAATTCTTATTAAATAATAAAGCTATTCATTTTTATTCTGACACGAGAACATGTCCATGTAACCTTTAGGTTTGTAAAACTTGATAATTTTCAGTATAATTTACTTTAATAATGTTATTAATGCCATAATGATCTATAGCTTAATTATCTTAAACAGTATGGTATTATGAAAGACTTACTGAAAAAAATATTCAGGCGGAAACATGTCCTGTATGTAATGCATATATAGGAAATTGATATACTCTGAAAAATTACAATTAAATAGTATTGTTCATGAATTTAAGTTTACGCAAGTTTTCTTGATTTAAGTTTCCTCCAAATGAAATAATTCTTTTTTTTTTGAAAAACTCTATGTTTATTTTGTCGAATATTATGTAAATGTGCAAAAAAAAATGTTTTTCAAAACAGTGCATACACTATCAATAATATAAATACGAGTAAATAATAAAAAATTAATAATAAACAGATTTTTAGGTGTGAAATAAAATTTTAGATGATTATGATTACTCTATATGCAGTAAAGTAGTATAGCCATGGGAACAAATACTAGCATTCATCAAGATGAGTGAAATATCATAATTATGATATTTTGAATTATCAAAACTGCTTTAACAATTGGTATACATCTTTCACTTCTCAGTGAAACTTGATTTTAAATTAATTAAAGATGTTAAAGATGTTTCGAATTTTTTCATGGAAGTTGTTTGGTTTTTTTCCTAAGACGTTAGACGTGATATTGGTAACACTTGACGTTAAAATTATATTTAAAAAAATGTTCCTTTCTATTTGTATCTGATAAAGTGTGTCAGCTACTCTGACCACTCCTAGACGCAACTTTATGCATTAGGTTGAAACAAAATAGGAAAAGCACGTAAAGTACATCTGCCGGAAAAAAATGTTGGTATTCCGAAATATTGCGTAAATTTTACTAATTCTGATGTAGTTTGAGACAATTGTTCTGAAAAAAATTCTAAACTCTTAGAATGTGTACAAGTTGATGCAGGCAGAATTATCCCTGGATTAAAGTGTAACTCTTCTCGTACAAAATTGTACGATGAACTTGGATGAGATCTCCTAAAAACAAGGAGAAAAATTCATAAGTTAATATTGTTTTATAAAATTATTAATGGTTATTCTCCTCAGTATCTGTATGATCTGATAGAACCTTATCGCCCATCAAGTCATTCGTATAATCTCAGAACTAATGATGTTCAATTTAAAATTCCTAACATTAGAACAACATCTTATATGGAAAGTTTTCTTCCCTGTACAGTCAAACAATGGAATACCTTGCCAGATTTATATTAAACATGCCCCAGGAATATGTTATTTCAGAAGTCTTTTAAAACCTTATTTCTGTAGGAAAAATATTGAGCTTTTTAATTTTGGAATACGAAAATATAACGTAATACATTGCCAGATAAGGAATAATGCTAGTATTCTAAAAGCAGATTTATATAATCAACATTTAGCAGAAAATCCAATGTGTGAACATTGAACTGATTGTATTGAAGATGCCTATCATTACTTTATTGTTTGTCCAAAATATACAATTCCAAGAGATGTACTTTTTCAATCAACACATGATATTATAAACTGTGACAATATTCCTGGATGTGATTTATTTTTAAATGGTAGTTCTAACCATGGACTTGACATTAATATACAAATATTTGAAGCTGTACATAGATTTATAGCAGCAACAAAACGTTTTATATAAAACACTGTCATATACATATATACATATAGATGTAATTTTTATTTGTTAGAAATACTCCCAAACCAGTACTACTTTGTATTTTGTCTTTTCTCCCCTGTAATTTGCCCTTTTTGTTATTTTGTTCATTCTATTTTTCTCGTTTGTACAATTTTTCTTTATATCACTTTTTCTGTATTTTTTTCTATGTTACTTTGTTTTTTTTTTCGTTTGTGTTTTTTTTTCTCTTCTTTTGTACATTCTTTTTTATTACTATTTGCTTTGTACCTTGACCTAGATGTAGGGAGAGGGCTAAAATAGGCTGCGCCTGCTGCACGATCCTATTCACGATAACATCAGTGAAAAAAATATTGTTTAAATTAAATTTTATTAATAGATTTTACTTATTAATTTGACATTTAAATATTTCAAATCTATGAGAAAAGCAAATTATTTTGATACATTTTTTCTATCTACTAATTACACATTCTACAAAATGAGTAAATTTAATATTTATATTTATATGTACCTTTTTTACTAATAACATTACCAATTCTTCTTTAAAAACTATTGGTTTCTTTTTCTTTCAATCATTCAATGCAAATGAAACTGGTATTATTATCCTTCAGAATTATAAAGTCAATCTGATTGGTTTAAAGCATGTCACGTGAGGTGAGACAATTCGTGATGCTCTCCCTCACGCGCAGGGTGACAACTGTTGTCATCCTCCAGATGACAATAAAATAGCGTAAGCGAGCAGGCAGGGTTACAGATGTGTTGTGACATCGTCCTTTGAATGAAATTACAGTGGTTTTAGTAATAAATAAGATAACTCTTATTTATGATTATACATGTAATATAGTATTACTAATATGCGGGATCGGTAACAAGAAATTCTAACGATGACGTCAGATTGAGTTGTCTGTTGACATATTTTAAAAGTATGGAATCAGAGCAGAGACGGAAACACAAAAGGTTTGATTACTATTTTCTATTCTATCTAATTGATAATTACATTCTTCAGGATAATAAAACTATTATGGACTGTTTAGACGGGAGACATCACCAGCAGACCTGCCTTCCCTTCCGCTTTTGGCGTAATTCTTCCGCTTTTTACCACAAAATTACGCTATTACGCCATTTATATTTTACGCTTTTGATATTTTGGTTTAAAATCCATTATGAACGTCTAAATTTAAAGTCAAATGTACGACCTGCTAAAATCAAATAAGAAGTTCAAGTAAAAGCAATAAATAGAAGACCAGTTCGAAAACATACGTAATACATGTATACCTAGTAGTTATATGTAAACTGGTATGGCGAAGATTCGAAAGAGCAATAGAAGGCACTACTTACGTTAACTATCAAATCATATTGCAATAAGTACAGCCATCTCTATGCTAAATTTAGTTTATTTTAACATTGCTTAAAACAAGATATAGATATGTGAGTGTTTTAAATATGAAATACAATGTTATTATGTACGATGTGTGTAAACATACAAACGCAAGCCTACAATTAATTGATTTGATACAAATTGACCAAATACTTCAATAAGGGTGTGCTGTTGATTTGTGTTTAATATAGAAAACTGGTATTTTACAACACTTTTTTGCCAAAAGATGATTCGAAACAGTTTATGCCAGCTTTTTTAGAATGTACAACTTCAGTTGTTTTTAAAAATATAGTATTATAGTAAAATGTGATTGATTACGCTTTTACCTCTGAAATTACACCAACAATTTACCGGAATAACACCCTTGCAATGAAAATGGTAGGCAGGTCTGCACCAGTTATCAGGTCTGAGTAGGGTTGTCACTCTCGGGCGCAAGCGCCCTCGGGTGAAAACCCTACTCAGACATGATAACTGGTGACGTCTCCCTTCTAAACAGTCCATAATTGTATTTTATATTTTTGCATTTTTTCATTTTAAGAAACACTTATTTACTGACACAATGTATTAAAATCTTAAATCAAATCCATTATGAATTCTTTTAATTTGTTAAAACAGATTGATGATTTTAGAGATGGTGTCGATTTCATAATATGAACTAAAAAGGGAATGCTTTACGACTGGATAAAAAATGTCGTGGGACTTTTCATTAATCTATTTTATTTTTGTAGTTTTTTGTAGCTGAAAAAAATGCAAATTGAAAATATTAAAAAAAACTCTTGGAGAAAATGCATTGAAGATTAATATGATATTTTCAATACTGTATACATGGAAAATTTCGCCCCCGTTTTATTTTCGTCCCTTTCGCCCTATTCCTGATTGGGCGAATTTAAAACAGGGCGAATCGAATTTACACAGCATAATTTCTATAACAGAACTATGACTGGGCGAATTTAAAACGGGGGGAAAATGTTCCCAAGTGCAAAAGGGCAAAAATAACACGGGGCGAAAATAACCCTGTATACAGTAATGGAAATGGAAAAAAAAACTTTTTAAATAAAACTATTTGTTAAAATTTTCATATTTAAAATGAAATCTCCTTAGATTAGTATACGAGAAACATGTAAATAAAAGATTCGTTTTTCAATTTAACATGAAATAACCTTTTTGTAAAGTTGTGAATTTTTTAGTAGGTATGCAAACCTTTTTAAAAATAATTATCCTTAGCAGAGAATATCTGAATTGAATTGATTGAATGTTTTTCATATAACTTCAAGAATCTTTTTTTCCCTCATATTTTAGAGATGTCATAATATACCAGTAAAAGACATCAAATTTTGACCCTTATTGGGCACTCTTGACCATTGGAAATTTTGATCGTGTCAACGTCTGCCTTGACACGGGAACTCATTTGTTTCATCAGAAGGATCCACAACTTCTACTTCAAATAGTCGAGAAGTTGTCAAAGGATCTATTGCTACCTATTCAATCGAGTTCGGTTAGTCGTGGTCCAGGTTCAAACCTAAGATGTTCCGATAACTGGGCGATCACTCTACTGACTGAGCTACTGTGACGGCAAATGAATTGAATTGAATCGAAATGTGTAAAATAATATTTGTTACGCAAAAATGCACACACCATTAACAAATCCAATTTCGTACACCCATTTCCCCCTAAATTCGTTAATTACGAAAAAACTGTATATAAGGAAACGTAGTACTTTAAAACATTTTTGGAATAATTTGTTACCTTTGATGGAGAAATCAATTTCTGAGCTTCAAAGGCGAATAATTTTTGGTTTTATACTACGTTTTTGATATTTTAAAATGTTTACCATGGCAGAGATTTGAAGTTGAAGAGATGGCTGAAAAATAATGACAAGAAAGACAATGAAAAGATGTTTTTGTTCCATGAATTAAACGTATTATATATGACTATGGTAGGGCATATGAATTATTAAGTTGAATTTAACGAGGTTTGCTCTTTAGCATTCGAGCAGATTTTTTTTATCTTTACCTATATTTCAGACATTCTGCATAATGTTTTAATTCTTATAATAAGTTTTGATTTTACAGTGCCAATTTGAAAAAAGTTAAAAATTCAAGATTAAATTCTATTTCAAAAGCATTTAGCGAGGAACATTATTTTGTTGCGAAAGATTTTTTAGAAGAAAATACGCAGCTAGGATAAGGCTGCCCGTAAAATATCAAACTGTTCAAGTTGTAGTAATTTCTATGATCTACCTAGATACGACGTCATAATAGAATACGATGTCAAGTCACTGCATACTTGAGCTGACATGACGGGGAAAGTGTCAAAATTTCAACATAGCATGTAGATTTATTTTGGGGACTTGTTTAATTCAAGTGTTAGGATTGTTTTTTAAGCTCGAGTGTGCTGTTATGATGTTGAACATTTGAAATTTAAATATACCTTTTCCTTTCGCTTTTCCGATATGCAGATATTTAAACAATAGCAAAAAATCATGTGTGAAACTGTCCCCTTCGTCATTACGTCATTAGACCGAGTTAGAGTTTATGAATCGTGTTTATATTGGAATGGCACAAGCGATAAACAAGGACAGATTGAAGATATTCTGTGTGAATCTACAAGAGAAATATGTCCTCTAACTAAATTTTGCTGGGAGATTTGTGTAGTTTATCCATTTTTGTATAAATTGCGATAAAGAGTGGAAAAACCCTTCTTATGTTGGTAAGTTGAATTTCTTGAAAAATATTTTCTTAATGAATAAAAATTAAACCAGCCCCTAGCACTTTCTATATCCCAGAGATCACGATGAATGCATCTATGTGACAAACTTTGCACAATATTTTTGTTTTGAACTTGTGCCGAAGCGATTTTTATGCAACAATTAGGAATATCATAAATCTACGTCATGTGATCAACACAGTCATGTCACATCACATTAATGCTTTAAAATAAAAACTGATGTTTTTGTTCCATGAACTAAACGTATTATATATGACTATGGTAGGGCATATGAATTATTAAGTTGAATTTAACGAGGTTTGCTCTTTAAAATAAAAACTGATTAAACTATTAATATCTCAAGTTGACTGCAATTTCAAACAAGGATTACATATTAAAATAAAATCTAGCTCAAAATAAAATATATATTGTAAGGGATTTTAAGCCTTCGGGAAGCCTTATCATACATGTAACTGAGTAGTCACTTTTTTTCTCTTTCAAAGTATTAAAAATTATGTTAATTGTGGATTCTTATTTTTACATGCATCCTACCCACAGAGTTTTTTTTTGTACTGTGGAGTGTTTTATAATGATCCCAAATTATCTTTTTCACAAACTGTCATAAAATTAATTCTATCAACATATTTGATGAATATAGCAAATATATTGTTTAAACGAAGATAAAATAGCCCCATTTTAAGCTTAAAATTAGCAATATTTCAGTAGCACCGAAAAAGTAGCATCACAGACCCCAATTTTAATTTTGTTTTCTGAATATATACGATAATTTAAGTATTCTTCTCTTCTGTAAAATGTCATTACATTTAAATTATTTTTTAGAAGCTTCTGAAAGAAGAAGGTATGGTTTTAGCTTTATTGTGCCCTAAAATTAAATGTTTTCTAAAAGTTCTGAAACTGGCCTATGTATTAGTTAAGTTTATGCCTGTGAAAGACCAGGAAAGAATATGGCATAAAAAAGTACCATTCTGGAAATATGACGTTATTAATTTGATGTATTTGTCTATTTCAAACAGAAAAAGCTTCAAAATGACCCATTTTAAGGGGAATTTTCCTTTAGAAAATAGTGTCCACAGCTGTTGCTCACTTAAATTTTTGGAGATGTTGTACGTGTAAAATGCAATAAAATATCACATATCTAAAAATCTTTGTTCGCGACGCCAGTGGACAATGTTTCCTGAAAGATTGATTGATTGATTGTATATTGTTTAACGTCCCTCTCGAGAATTTTTCACTCATATGGAGACGTCACCGTATGCCGGTGAAGGGCTTCAAATTTTGACCTTTACTCGGCACTCAGGGCCATTGAGCAGTGAGGGATCTTTATCGTGCTAACGCCTGCCGCTGACACGGGGCCTCGGTTTTTAAAGTCTCATCCGAAAGACCCGCAACTTTCACTTCAAAGTGCCGAGCGCATGGCGAAGGAACAGTTGCTACCCATTTTAACGACTACGTCAGTCGCGGCCGAGATACGAACTCACGACCTCCCGATCACGGAGCGAGCGCTCTACCGACTGAGCTACCGTGAACGGTGTTTCCTGAACGAAAATTCCATTGAAAATTGGTGTCTTCTGCAACATATTAAGAAATACGGGAAAATGCACATGTTTATGACGTCACAATTGGTATTTAGAAATGCATGTGAGAAAAAAGATTTGTATAATTTTTATGCATGGAATTTCGATGATACAGAAAGCATTCGTTTTCATCTTTTACACCAGTTTTATTTTTAAAGCAATATGAGCTGCAACTTTGATGTCGGAATTTTTTGTTGAAAAATTGTAAAAAACTATTTAAATGACAGAAAAAATAACATTAATAAACTTCTGTTGTTCATATTTGCGATAGAAGAACTGTCTATAAGCTTCTATTGAATCAAAATTACATTATTGTAGTCCTGTACTATAATGATTTCTTAAATAAAACTGTATATTGGATTGTATAAAGAAGTCTTTCTTCTGCTTTATTTTAGTCTAATTGAGTATAATGGTTTAAGTTACATACAAATTTATCCTAATAACACATTTTAACAGCAAAATCAAATTTTCAAAAATGCAGCTCATATTGCTTTAAGAAAATCACAGGACAAGATTTGCATTGAAACCGTACCTTCTTCTTTTCAATGCCAGAAAAATAAGACTGTTTGAGTGCAAAAAGGTAAAAAAAAAAAGAAACTTCCGATGAAATTTGAAAATTTGTTTAATGTGACTATCTAAGATGAAATATGACTGTAATTGTTCCCATAATTCATTTGATCAAAAAATATTGAAGGAAAAACTTTAAAATCTTATTTTCAAATAAGTCGCATTTACAGTGGGGAAAAAAGTCAAACTAAATGCTCTGTAGCTCCAAACGAAGCGCATTGAACCCCCACCCCCCAAACCACCACCCCAATTTTTTGCTTTGATTTAAAATTATTAAAGCTATACGAGGGTTGTCCCAAAAAGTCGTAGACAATGTTTATAACTTTTTAAACTTGCAAACAATACTAACTTAATTTTGCATAGACATAATATAATCAATGTTTTTTTTTTAAATTGTAGGTTTTTAAATATACATCTTCCATATTAATAATATTAGGACGATTTAAATGGTGGCCGATAAGGCCTGTCGGCGCACGGACAAAATTTGGAATAATTTACGCATATAACTATTACATTTGCTTTTATTTCTTTAGTATTATTTCAAACATTGGACTCAAATTTAAATCAGTGAAATCAGAATCAAAATCTTATTAATATGTCAAAATTTCATATAAATTCATAGCATTGGAAACAGACAATTGGTTTCATGATTTTCAAAGTGTTGTTGGAATTGAGTTTGATGAAAATGACGTCGTCAAACGCGTGACCGGCGCACGGATATATAATAAATAGTTTTGAATAAGGTTTGTATGCATGAGACAGGAAAAAAAGAGTACATAAGTGACATTACACACTAGATGTAAGTAGGGAAGTTATTTATAAATGGAATGAGATTCAAAGAGAGTATTTCCTCCATACCGAAAATAGATACCGCATGTAAGAAGTGGATTACTGTGTTTGTAGGAACAGTCTTGGCCACGAAAGACGTCAAACAATATGTACTCTCTGCTACCTACAATGTATGGCAATCTTTCGACTAAATTTCGACTAAAATTTGAATCTGCTTGTAAAAAAAAACCAACAAAGCATCGGACAGTAGTGAATTTAAGGAGGTACAGGACATTTAGCTGAAAAAATTCCTGTCAATCAATTTTTTTCGTATTTTTTATATTACTAATTTAATATGTACTTAACATTTTAAAACGGTCCTGTCATAGGATTTCTTGACTTATTTAAAAGATATCGTCCCACAAATACCGCCCTGTGTAGAGTTTGTATGGAGTGTAGATGCTTCATGTTTACGAGCCCACAATGGAGTCCATAATGCGAATTTTTACGCACAAACAATGAATATGATAGATAACACTATATACTAAAATATTTCATAATATTCATAGTGTTTAAATTATCTGAGAGCAATTGTTTTAATTTTATATAGTATTTGGGTGGGACAATTCTGCATTTTTCAAGGCAGCTTCAAAGACACAAACCTCATTTGGAGAAAATTCTGTCAATAAATATTTCTAAATGTACGATTGAATGTCAGTCATTCATCGTAATTATTACCTGCATAAATATCACAGGGTGAAGCTTACCTCAATATCGCACAGGACATCGTTGAATTAGATGTAAGCATGATAAAAACGCTTCACGTTTGTATTTTCAGAGTGCGGGAAATCAATTGTGACATCACACGAAAATATAAACATTCAAAATTATCTAAATAGAGGGAGTCTCTGCTACTAAACACGAAAAATATTAATGTTAAAAAATCTGCTTCAGAAATTTATCACGATACATTGACTGTGACCTGTTTATTATGAAATAAAATGGATCATGACGGGTGTGTGTACTTGATCTCGCTGCACTGAGAATTCAAACACGACGTCTATGACGTCACTGACGTCAGACTGCAGGGTAAAGAGAAACAAATCTAAGGATTGGGCAACTTCACAATAAATCTAATTGATGGCAAGATCTTTAAAAATTTTATTAATAATAATTTCTAAAATTAAATGTTAAAAAAACAATTTTAGAATTTAGAATGAAATTACACAAGAACTGTTGATTTTAACAACGTTTAACATGTATATCATCACCGATTATGACGTGATATGTCTTTTTAGTCATGTGACATGTGTCCTGTCTCCCCTTAAATAAGTCCCTTAGTGAAGAGTGGTCTTTCACTCTAAAAAAAATATTGAATGTTAACAGACGCGTGAGAAGCAGAAAAAGAGATCATGACGCTGTAAGAGACGTAAATTACGCTTGCTTTCGTGCGCCGATTTACACTTACATGCTTTCTTTAATTTTTCATAATTTTCTTATTAAATGTGATATCATAAAGAAATTTGAAATGCATGATCATAAAATGTTATTTTTCATCATGACAAAAAAAAATTTAATAAGCAAAGAGAAAATAAACTGTTTTCCCTGTCTACGACTTTTCGGGCCAACCCTCGTATGTATAGCTTCTTAAAATATACTCAATAATTTTTTTTTTACTTTTGATGGCAGGATCCTAGGTATCTTCTTAATTCATCAAAATATGTTTTATTTTATTTCAAAAAGAGACATCTTTATACCTACGTACTTTGTAGTTAAGATTTTTTCATGATATATTAATTTATGGTTGATAATTTAATCGCGGCTGTTCCAAATTAAAAATGATTTCTTTGCGATTTCATTTTATTTTATAGCAAACAAAAACATGGGGAAAGGCATATAGAATACGAAGTAAAAAATGGAATGCATATGATATTGAGAACAAATTTTCAGATAAATCCTTGAAAAGTTTTCGAAAAACAGACTGCACAAAACCACAAAAAAATGAACAACCTGTAAAGTACAAAATAAACATTCAATCAAGATGAAAATAGCATGTGCATACCTTCATATAGTGAATAATATGTGTACAATTTTTTCAGACAAATCTATCCAAGAGTTACTGAGAAACGGCCCGGATAAAATCTCGTCTACAGACAGACGGACATGGTGATTCCAATATACCCCCTAACCTTCGTTTGCGGGAGGTATTAATTTTTTTTATTGATGTAGCCTTTATATTCCTTTGTACAACTATGATCCACTTTTATGGCTCCTCTGTCTATCCTCCTTATCTGTCTATTCTCCTGCTTGGTCAAGGTTTGAAAACAAGAGGCCCACGGGCCTTATAGGTCACCTGAGTATCATGTAACAACTTTCCAACAATTGAATCTGGTTCGTGTTTTAAACCAGAGGCCATTAAATTCAGAATTTTGAAAGGGACACCATTGCTTATCATAATTATAATCTAAGCATGCTTACTCTATTTACATCATACTCAGAGGTAAAACAGAGTAACAAGGAGAAAACAGACTTCCACTTAAAACCAGTCATGCACCCCACCCCAAAGGAACCATTGACCCTGAGGCCACATATTTCAAAATTTTGGAAATTTATCATAAAATGGTTGATTAATAACTAAAAATTAGATTTCAAAGCATTAATTTATTTTCAATCTATGTACCCCACCCCATCCCACCACCCTACCCCGATACCCCTGACCCAGGGGGCATGACATTAACCATTTTGCTAGATGCAACTTTCTACATCATAAATATATATACTTGGATCATTGGCATAATACCCTGGAGCAAAGGAAAAGATTTTAAAAGAATAAATGTATTTTTCACTATATAATCAAAAGAGCACCCCCTTACACCAATTGGCAAAACCCCTGATACAGGGGCCATGAAATTCACAAATTTGGTTGGTTGAGTCACTCTTGCTCACTACAACTATATACTAAGTTACTTTATTTAATAACCAGGAGCAGAGAAGAAGATTTTCAAAGATTTAATCTATTTTCACAATGTAATCAATAGAGCCCCGCCCTAACACCAGAACCCCTGACCCTGGAGCCATAAAATTCACAGTTTTAAAAGAGGCACTCTTACTCATCATAACTATGCACTTAGTTAGTTTATTTAATACCCAGGAGCAGAGAAGAAGATTTTCAAAGAATTAATGCATTTTCACTATATGATCCATAGCGCCCCGCCCTAACACCAGAACCCCTGACCCTGGGGCCATAAAATTCACAATTTTGGTCATCATAACTATGTACTTATTTAGTTTATTTGATACCCAGGAGCAGAGAAGAAGAATTTCGAAGAATTGAAGCATTTTCACTATATAATCAATAGAGCCCCGCCCTAACACCAGAACCCCTAACCATGGGGCCATAAAATTCACAATTTTGGAAGAGGCACTCTTGCTCATCATAACTATGTAAATTATTTTTAATACCCAGGAGCAGAGAAAAAAATTTCAAAGAAATAATGCATTTTCACTATATGATCTATATAGCCCCACCCTAGCACTAGAACCTCTGATCCTGGGGCCATAAATTTCATAATTTTGGTAAAGGACCCAATGCTCATTACATTCATGCCAACAGTTTGCCTGCTTGATGTCCAGGAGTAAAGAAGAAGATTTTTAAAGACTGCAATAATTTTAGTGGTTTTTGTCCTACCCCTCAGGCTCCAAAGGGGCGGGGACCATGAAATTCACAATTTGTGTTTCCCTTCACCCATAGATGATGTATACCAAATTTTGGTTGAGATTGGTTAAGTGGTTTCAGAGAAGAAGCTGAAAATGTTCAAAGGTTAACACTCGACGAACGACGACGGACGAAAACGGATAACATAGGTCAACTGAGTGACTCAGGTGACCTAAAAATCTTGAATATACACTTCCCGAGGATGCTTCCTTATATGATATGATATATGAACAATCAAAGCTTTGCTGTTCTTGAGAGGAATATTTTAAAAAGATTTTTCCTATGTTTTCCTTTGTTAAGCTTTGATACCGGAATAAAACTAAATATTGTTCTATTCCTCTCTCTAGTCAACTTGACAAAAAACCCTACCCAGCTTTTTTCTAGATTTGTTAAATTTCCTTCGAGCTAAATCAGTTTTCTATCATATAATAACGTAAGAATACAAAATTTATACTGCGATGTGAATTTCAAAAGAGTATTATGAAAGTATTCTCTTTTTCTTTCGGTCGCCTGCGTGGCATTTCACAAGGAAAAGGAATTGTTTTTTATTTAATTTTCTTTATGTAGAAGCAATTCTTTTTATATTTTATATCATTATGAGACTTGACCCTAATGAACGCACACCAGGTTGGCTAAAATTCTTATGTTAATAATTGTTATTGTTACAAATTTTTTTTTCGGATTGTTTTTGTGTCCCCCCCCCCCCAAAAAAATAAAAACACTCGGGCGATTTTGGTCGGTAGGAAGTGGATCTCACACCTCTATGGCAACTGATTCCATCTCTGATGTTTTAGAGATCTTCGAATGCTCTGCTCTTATTTATACGGTTTGAATCCACTATTAAGTTTGAATACTATTCATCTCCATAGCTCATTGAAAGGTAAGTTTTGACTTGTATGGATATGAATAAGATCTTATCTTTATACAGTTTTAACAGCATTAGGGAGTATAAATCTGTTAAAATGTATTTAGACTGAACACACAGAATGATTATAATAATATTATTATTATAGAAATCTTAGCGTGTATGAAAAAAATCGGCTATGCATTACTTTCTATAATCATAAATGCCCATAACTAATCAATAAACAAACAAAAATGGATTGTATGAGAAAGTTATCTATTTAATAAGAATTAATCACACAAGAAGTATATAGAAAAAAAATACTAGCATTTTTCTATCTTTGTAATCTTAATGATGTAATTAAAAATTTCTGTCTAAAAAGCACTTGCGATACTTGGTTTAAAAATTGAAATTTAGTTGAAATTATAATGAACTAAAACATTCCTATTTTTTACCAAACTTTTTAATTTATTTAAGTAAATTTACTTTTTCTTTGAATTTTTCAGGAAATTTATCATTTCCAAAAAAAAAAAAAAAAAAATCTTTCACACATGCATTGGGAATTAAAAATAACAATTATACATGTAGAAACTGCAAAATACATGCATGTATTCTTTTATCTGCATTTTATGACCTGAGGATTTACTATTTAATAATAATGTTTTCCAAAATATAAAAAAACGTATTTGCAAATACGAGACTTTTTTAAGTGCATAAGTACTTTTATTATCTTTCTTTCCAATTCTACTATTTTCCGTCATTTGTAGATAAAAATGATTCGAAATCACATGAAGGAATGCATATTTCTTAATATTGACCTTTAAGATGAAAAGACAAGATTTAATAATTCTTATTTAATAATAAAGCTATTCATTTTTATTCTGACACGAGAACATGTCCATGTAACCTTTCGGTTTGTAAAACTTGATAATTTTCTGTATAATTTACTTTAATAATGTTATTAATGCCATAATGATCTTCTGGCTTAATTATATTAAACAGTGTGGTATTATAAAAGATTTACGGAAAAAAGTATTAAGGCGGAAACATGTCCTGTATCTAATGCCTATTTAGAAAATTAATCTACTCAGAAAATTTACAAATAAATAGCATTATTCATGAATTTAAGTTTATGCAAGTTTTCTTGATTTAAGTTGCCAAATGAAATCTTTTTTTTTTTAAAAATACAAAACAAAATTCTATGTTGATTTTGTCGAGAATTATGTAAATGTAAAAAAATATGTAACGTTTTTCAAACATTGAATGCATTTTCAATAAAATAAATAAATAATTAAAAATAAAAATTAATGATAATGTAACATATGGGGAATAATAACTTAGAATTATAGATAAAATTTTGTTATATAGACAAGTACACAAATATTCATCAAAACGAATGGAATATCATAATTATTATATTTTTAAAGTATTAAAAATGCTATGACAATTGCCATACATCTTTCACTTCTGAGTGAAAATTGCTTTTAAAGTACTTAAAGTGTTTTCAATTTTTTGTGCTTTTTAGTTTTTTCCTAAGACCTTAGGTGTGATATTGTTTACAATTTACGTTAAAATTATATTTTAAAAAGGTTGCTTTCTGTTTGAATCTGATAAATTGTGTCTGCTACTCTAAACACTCTTAGACGCAATTTTGTGCATCTGGTTGAAACAAAAAGGAAAACCACGTAAATTTCGTCTGCCAGACAAATACGTTTGAATTCCGAAATCTCGCGTAGAATTTCATTTACAGATTATCCTCATGAATTTGACATTTAAATATTTCAAATCTATGAGAAAAGCAAATTATTTCGATACATGTTTTTATATCTACTAATCAAACAATCTACAAAATGAGTAAATTTAATGTTGATATTTATATGCACGTTTTTAACTAATAACATTACCAAATATTCTTTAAGAAAACATCCATTTCTTTTTCTTTCAATCATTCAATGCAAATGACATTGGTATTATAGTTTTGCATTTTATGAAAACACTTTTTTACTTACATTTGTTAAATTCTTAAAACAAATCCATTATAAATTTCTTTTTATATGGTAAAACAGATTGATGGTACCAATTTCATGATATGAAATTTATTTATTTTATTCTTGTAACTTTTTATGGCTGAAAAAAATGCAACATAAAATTTAAAAAAAAAAAAAAAAAAAACTCTGGGAGAAAATGCATTGATAATATAAATATTTTTAATCATGAAAATGGAAAATAAAGCTTTTTAAATGAAAAAATTTGTTAAAATTTTCATATTGAAAACGAAATTTCATTAAGATGAATATACTAGTAACATGTTAAAAATATTCGTTTTTCAATTTAACATGAAATAACCTTTTTGAAAATTATTAAATTTTAAGTAAGTACGGGAACCTTTCTAAAATTAATCATTCCAAGTAGGGAAGATCTGGATTGAATATATGTATGTTTCTCATATCCACTTCAAGAATCATAATATTTTAGAGACGTCATAAAATACAAATGAAATTATCAGATTTCAACCTCCCTCTGCACGCTGGACCATTGAGCAATTGGAGATTTTGATCGAGTCAACGTCTGCCTTGACACGGGGACTCAGTTGTTAAGGTCTCATCTTAGGGACCCACAACTCTTACTTCAAGGGGTCGAGCACTTGTTGAAGGAAGTATTGCTACCTATCCTATCAACTTAGGTCAGTCGTAATCGAGGTTCAAAGGGTGGGTAAATTTTGGGTTTTCAATATTAAAGTATGTTTACCATGGAAGAAATTTGAAGTCGGAGAGACTTCTAAAGAATGACAAAAAAAAAAGATTCAATTTTGCACCATGAATTGAACTTATTATATATGCCCATATTACACATTATAAATAATAAACTTTAATTTAATTCATCTACATATATTTTATTTTTATGACAAAGAAAAAAAAAGAATTCCTTCAGGCCTACTTCCTAGTAAAGATTCTATCGTGTTATCTAAATTTATAGTTGCTCGTACTTCATTATTGATATTGTACAATGCATATACGTTCTCTGACACAAAAGAAGGAAGTGGCATTTGTAAAGTGATATGGAAGATACAATTGAGAATGAATTTGTCATTATTACTCGTATTTTGAATTTATGATATATATATTATTTATTTCACAATAGTAACCATGTTTCTGAACATACTGAGACAAAGTAACAAGTAAATAATTACTTAAATTCTGAAAAATTATATATTATATTATTATAAAGGCACATATTATCTGACTCTTTAAGAACTACGAAATATACTCATAAAATTAAAGCTGTTTCATACAGTGGAGAACCAAAAAATTTTAATTGGACGTTTATATTTTCATTGTTTCTCTTAAAACTTGAGTAATTTTTAATTTGTTGGCTATTCTTCTTTGCATTAACTGAAATATTTAACCTCTAATTAATTTTAAGAACAATCAAACCGTTACATCTTGATTTAAAACAAATACTCATTACTTAAGGTTTCCTTTTTTTAAATTTTGCTAGATAAGGAAAATATACACAGTTATTAGAAAAATTATTAGGATTTAGTTTAATTGAAGCTTTCGTCACATAAAAGTGTTTGTTTTTCATGTTGTTCAACGAGATTTTAAAAGATAGTAAATAAATTCCTAATTTGAAGTAATTGTTCTTTATTGAAGTGGTTGAAAGCACATTTAATTACATAAGAAAGATTATTTTCACAGACAAAAAACACAATCTGATGCTAGATATAAGAAGGATAACTCGCAAATGTATTTCAAGACATACAGGTTACATGTATATTCTGCTGATCTTAATACCGACTCAAGAAAAAGCTAATTGTAAATGTTTTTTTTATAATTGAAATAAGCCACCCAGGTCGTAACACAACTTTAAACCATTGAAGTTTGTTGAATTATATCTAAGATAGAAATAAACACAGTTTCTGCTTTATATAAATATATAATGCTATTCACATTTTCATTTTGTTGAAATTTTTGGTAAAATATTAAAATTTTAAAAATCATTTGAACAGGAAGTGTAATTTCCCCAACTTAAACATTGTTCAGCGTATGTGAGGAATGAATATTCCTTTGATGAATACATATCAGAGCATCTGTTCTTAAGCGAATGAATATTTTTAAGAAGAAGAAGGTAGGTTACATTTTTATTCTATTTACTTTTTAAATGACCTGATTAATTGATACCGGTATATTGACCTATGTTATTAATGTCCCTTTGGATAAATTTTCAATAATTTTACATGTATAGAAATTAATCATGTTTTTGGCCCGAATGCTTAACTTATAATTGATTACTTTCATAAATGTGATTTTTTAATTTGTCATCAAATTCTATATTAACTTGATTAATAACACTTATTATTCATTGTGGAACAAAAGACCGTTGTCAGTACATCATGAAGGGGGATGGTGGGTTCTCAGAAGTGTGAACGTCAGTCAAAATATTGGGTTTCTACAGCTCAGTGCTAAAACGAAACAACTGGCAAAGGATTAGGTGACTTGCGGCCCCCGGTAAATTGACAAAGAATTAAATGTCTAAATTTCACTCAATTTTTTATGTAACTAATCACTGAAATATGTACCTTTATGTAATACTATGTTAAACCAAAATAGAAACATGAATTGAAAGATATAGATATTTTAGTGGGGTAGGGGTATTATGTTTACATCCAATTTCAATTGCATTTTTACCCCCCCCCCCCACTCTTTGAAGCCCTTAAAATATAGCAGATAGGTACAATTTTCTCCTTTTGCTGGTCACTGGTAGCGTGTTTGGTGAGCAAATGTTCAAAGGTCTACACGTATTACCGTGTATCAGTGAATACAAGTTTCATGTGCATTTCTTGTCCTCAAAACCGTAACTGCTTAAAATACATGCGTATTATTAAGCATAAACAGCCTTGGTAGACCATTATAAAAGTTTGAAATGTAGAAAAAGGATAACAGGTTAATTGTCCTAAACCACGTGTTTGTGATAAAATGTAAACGTAGTAAACCAGCATGTTTTGTTGTTCTGTCATCGGATTGGATAATGACTATGTGCTAAATAATAACAATAGCTATATAAGGTCTTCTCGGACACGCATATTTCTCTATTGAACTAAGACCCGCCCATTCTCTTGCGATGAAAGAACATATTCTCACAAACCTGACCGAATTTAGCTGTGATCGAGTCTAAAAATTCAAAGATAATGTGTCTGAACTATTGAAACTACTTAAAAGGCGTCGTATTTATTCACTAATCTATGAAAACTACGCAGGGGGAATAAGGAAGCATACATAATATTCTACATTGGCTAAATCAGTGCTGCATTATGACGTCATAGTTGACAAGATGACGTCAATTTTAGAAATCAGGTTTTCGTAATATTGGTATTAAGCGATGTTATTTAACTCTAGAAAATTATTAGAAACGTCTAAACATTAACAAAAATAAAATGTTTTTATTTTGTTATGCTGTAACAGTCATTAAGATTGAAATCTACAACCGATGACGCCATATGTGTACATCAAGTAACTTGGAAATTGATTATGTCGTGTAAAGAGAATTTGGCTAAGACGGCATGTTCAAAGATACGTAAAATGGAGTTTAAAAGGAAAAATCGGAAATATTGTGTTAAATTCTTATGGAGTTCAATTAATTAAACATGTATGCTAATTTATTTTCATCACTTATATTCTCTTTTGAAGATAGTCAGCTATATTACGTATCCCGGTCGGCCTATCGTCCGTCATTCTTTACAAAAAATGCAACAGAACAACAATAAGCTGGATATTTCAAAACATACGATTTGTACAGATTAAAAGTTTGCGTTTTGACAAACTAGGAAAGTGCTGCTAGAATCCTGAGTTAAGCATGGTTGTACGAAAAATCTCGATTCATATGTATAAAATTCAAAACAAAGGGTAAGGTTTCGTGCGAATGTGTGGAATAAATATTTTACGGACAAGAGAGTGGGATTCTAGCAGCACTTTTTAGACAAAATAGATGTTTTTCAGCTATATTACATACTCAAAGAAATTATCAAACTCCGGGGTATTGTTGTTCTGTAAGCCTTTTTATTAAGGAAAATTTTGCTATTAATAGAAGTCACGTGATGCCGTGACGGTGATGCACGTCTTGACGTTAGACACGCTTTTATCTGTATTCAATAGTAAATTACAGTTTACGTTTATCAGTGGTTTTTGGTAATTAATTAAACTAATTTTCTTCAAAAAGTCTAAATTTCCCGAGAAATTACTTATATGCTACCTTAACATACCCGCGTACCAACATCGCTGTAGATTAAATATGATTCATCGTGGAAAAATGGGCCCCATATAGCAGTTATGTCACATCATCCTTTTCTGGCAAGGGAAAAGTTTATTTAACAGGGGACTTAAATGCTAGACGTGGTAATTAAGATAACTTTATAAATAACTATATGATAAATTATGATAAATTAAAGCTGACATGAACTCTTAAAAAGCCATAATTTGTCATCTTTGTACGACTTACTACATTCCTGTACGCCTTTGTCCGCCATATTTCTTCGATTCTGCCATATTTAATTGAAAATTTTTGGTCACCTGTACCTGCTATATATAGCCTTGTACGATTGCTTCACTTGAGTGATTTTCTAGCCTGACTGTCGACATGTACACATCTCCGATAACAAAGTTTTTAGAAGTCCATAAACTGACCAAATACATGTTTGAAAAGTAAAAATTCAACAAAAAATAGAACAATACCGAGAATTAAATTATTTTTGAATGCATTTGCTGCAATATAGAAAATAAACTAACACGGAATACATACATATACACCAAACACCCATGCAGGTCGGGAAAACGCGTCAAACGCAGTGATAAAAACATTTACCTGACAACTGCTATCGTTACAGGGATGTGCACATGTCGAAAGAATTATCCTATTTTACTTTTATTGAAAAATGCAGCTCAGAAGTCATGTAATCAATTGCTAACTCAACAGTAAAAGATGCTTGGACACACGTGGCCCATGCCGATCATTTTATTTGGTCAGGGAAAATACAAGTATTTTTTTCAAAAATAAACATTACTCTTGTCTGTACTTGTTGTAAATAAAATTTACGATAAAGTACATGGTTTAACTTCACCAAATTCATTTAAAAAGCAGGCATTATTACGAATCATTCACCTTTTGAAGATATTTTCCCGTGATATGAGGGGGGGGGGGGGGGGTGTAATAAAACATGCATAACACTCCCATAAAAATAATTTAAGAAAAACGTCTGAAACAGATTTGATTTCTTTGTGATCAATTATTATCAAATAAATATTGTGTATTGACTTAATTAGACCTAATATAATTTGATTTAAAGTTATTTATAATTTTATGCACTATGAAAGAAAAAGTGAGCACGTTCACATACCCCACGCTCCCCCAAAAGTCGAAGTGCTAAAATTCCAAGAAAAAATAAAGGAATCGTAATTTTCTTATATACGCACATCTATACACATTGTGCCCTAAATGTCTGCAAAGTTTGACGAAATTGTATGCAGCGGTTTATAAGGAGTTTCGCTGACAAACTGCTCACCTCTATATTCAAGATATGGCCAAAATCTAAATGTAAAAGTACGGAAATTCCCCAAAAATAAAGAATTTGGAATTTCCTGGTGATGTGCAAATCTACACACACATTGTCTCCTATAGATATCTGCAAAGTTCGACAAAACTCTGTACAGTGGTTTATGAGAAGTTACGCTGACCAAAAAAAAAAGAAAAGAAAAAAGACTGACTGGCGGGTCAAAAACATTATACCTCACACGTGGGGTATAATAAACGAATTTGATTCTTTGGTACAATGATAATGAAAATAGAATTTAATTTGAAATAAATTTCTAGACATATAATTAATGATTATTAGAGAAAGCATATAGGAAGAGATAGTAAACTCCTTGTGAGAATTCCACATTCTACCTAAAACTAGCTTTTTAAAAATTCTCTTGTGTGTTGTCCAAGTTCGACACATACGTTTGAGAAGGAATTCGAGAAAGTTCCCAATGTTTCCATTCCTGTCATGTATATTTCACGTTTATTATATCCCCCGCCTGAAAAGTGGGAGGTTATATATAGTAATCGTTATGTCCGTTCGTCTGTATGTTACGCTTTGGGGTACCCATCTCTTATCTACAAATTCTCTTATACTACTGAGAGAAATTTAATGTAACTTTCAAAGAATCTTAAGTTTATTACATATTACCATTATGAACCTCCTATTTTCCTTTTTATCTGACACGTATGGGTTTAGCGAAATATGGACTTTGCCATTATAACCATATGGGAGGCAGGGAGTATCATTTAGTGAGCTCATTCAGCGGCGGATTTAAGGGGGCGCGCCCGGCGCCCTCCCCCCTAAAATTGTCAAAGTTAACCCCCCCCCCCCCCCCTAAAATTGTCAAAGTTAAAGTAAATCACAGTTTCGTCTAGAAAATAGAAATATGTCTACTTGGTAGACCTCATTTTTACCCTACAAAATTTCTAGAACCCAAGACCCACTGGGCCTCAAGGCAGCCCCAAGATCCCTTGCCTACTTTTGGCGCCTCTTCTAACTTCAATTCCTGGATCCGCGCCTGTCATTGCTAATAATACATGTACGTCTAGTTTTTTTCTTTCAATTTGGGCGTTGGGGTTAATTTCCTGTCCAAAGTAAAATTATTATTCAATTCATGAAGTTTCGACATCCCGCCTGAAAAAAATCCTTGATCTGTCCTTAGGCATAATAAATGGTACAGCAAAAAGTGCATAGGATTTTATACCTATCATTGCCCCAACGGATGGTTACAGACAGAAAGAGAGAGAGTTCAATATACAAAAGAATAAATAATAATTATCCGTATTCAACCAGTGTCAAGTATCCCTACCCTAGCTTTTAAAATTATCTCCCAAATTCACCTACAGAAATTATTTATATATATATATAAAAAATACCTAGACTATCAGGCAGGGATACTGAAATCTCGAAATACTTCCTGTGACAACATAATTATAAAACAATTACATTCCTCAGAATGCACATACTTTGTGGTCGGAGTGACACATTTTAAAAAAATCTTAAAACTGAATTCGACTGAAATGTCTGTCTTCCAAGAATATTTAAATAACGTTCATGTCTATTTTTGTATGCCCCCCCCCCCCCCCTCTTTCCAAAAAATCAAATGCCTAAATGTCAATCTGAACAGGGGATGGCCTTTCTCCGTGTGTGTATGTGTTAAAGAATGTATAGATGTTCACAAAAATTTTTGTTCTGGTTAATTGCTTTTAAGATTTGAAGTAAATTATTGCCGTACATCAAATTACTTGTTTTAGATTTGAGATTAATACTAAAATAATCAGTTATAATTGACAAATGAATTTTGCGACGCAAACCAATTGCAGACTATATACATGACTTTGTATAGAATGTATATTAGAACCACATGTTGATAAACAATTCACAAGTATAGTTTATGAACATCAGTTATAATATCCCCCCCCCCCTTTCAGCCGCGCAAATACCAAATAACTTCTCTTTCCACTTTTGATATTTTCCCTGACCAAAATCTGATCAGCACGGACTAAGTGTATCGTCGTGCTAGTGTGTAATGAGTAATTACAGTGTGTTTACTATTGAGCTTTTATGGAGTTTATTTCTTTTTTGTGATACATATTTCAATAAATGGAATTCAGGGTGTATATCACTTGACTTGTGTACATCTTCGAACCGATGCAGTAACCTTATTACCAGGTATAGGTACGTTTACAGCGTTTGAGGCGTTTTCTCGATATGCATCAACTGCATAGGACCTGCAAATCAAAGACGTTGGTTGGTTTGATCCATTCAGATGATATAATTTCAAAATGTGTTTGCAAATTTTACTGCTTTTTATTTCAAGTTTATGCTGCATAAATTGGCGCACTGTAAAAATACGTACTCATACATCTAAATTTCTCTTCCGCATTTTTTTTATTTTGATTCAAATCAATAATCATTCAAAAATATGATTATTATGTTGTTTATTTTGTTTTTGAAATGTCTTGATCGCCTCATGTGTTCTCATATGCTTTACAATCGGAGATGTGCACAAGTCGATACCCAAACCAAAAAGTCATTCAAGTGTAACGAGCGCAATTGGGTATACATCGTTACAATGAGACAAGGTATCTGAAAGAAATATGGCGGAATACGGCTATAGTTGGTAGGAAACAAGTCGTACATAGTTGAAAATGTTGCGTTTTTAAGAATTCATGTCAGCTTTAATCGATGTCAGATACTACATGTATGCAAGATTTTACTGATTACAATTTAAATACAAAGGAGTCTACAAGAAATAATATTGATAGTTATATATGTAAATAAATTTAGTAGAAAATGGACAGATTTCGTGTATAAAACCACTAGTATTCGAATAATCAATAGAAGACGTAAAAAACCATCTACATGTACATGGGAGTATCACTTTTTATGATGCAAATGGTATGAGTACTATTGATTACCTAATAACAAATAATGAAAAACGCTAGTAATATTGTAGATTTTAATTTCGGATATTTTCAGACCACAAACCTGGCCAAATTTAGCTGTGATAGGGTATAAAAAATTAAAGATATATAGGATCTCCCATGGTTTGTGGTTTGATATGATTTTTATCCAACGAGTTGTGTGTTTTCTATCCCCGAGCGTTGAATGAAATAGTTCGTACAAAAATAAAAGAAAGAAAGTATTTCAGCACATATTTTTTTAATTCATGAATGATAATTTGTTAAAATATATCAATAAAGTGAAATTTGACAAATTAAGTCATTCTCTCCATCATACACATGTATTTGTTTATTTACATTACGTCACGCGGCGTAGGAATACATAGTGTTGATACGAAAACGGTATCACATGAGCTATATCAACGGGATAAAGGTAAAAATATGTGATAAAATGCATTATTTCATATCGTTAAAATGTGTCTGAACTATTGAAACTACTTAAAAGGCGTCGTATTAATTCACTAATGTATGAAAACTACCAACATCGTTGTAGATTAAATACTAGTATAATTCGTCGTGGAAAAATTAGCCCCATATAGCAGTTATGTCACATCATCCTTTTCTGGCAAGGGAAAAGTTTATTTAACAGGGGACTTAAATGCTAGACGTGGTAATTACCTAATAACAAATAGTGAAAAACGCTAGTAATATAATTGTAGATTTTACTTTCGGATATTTTCAGACCACGCTCCAATTATTATTTTTCTAACTAGAACATACAAAGAAAGTGAGGTTGTTTGTGGTCATGACCAATCAGGCAGAACAGTAATGGGTGTAAGACAATGTAACGCAGATGATATAATACTCTTACTCTCAGTAATTATAACTATGACTTGGTTTCTCATTGTCTGATTCATTCGTTTGATAGCAAGAGGAAGTAAATCGATATGTTAAAAATTTAGTTAAACTTTCTGAGATTTGATTCTATCATACTGTAAAATTATACAGATCGATTAATGGCTCTTTTGATACATGTATGAATAGAAATATTTATTCAAAACATACTGAAGATTAACCATGGTTTAATGAAGAGTGTAAGTCAAAGTACATAGAATATGAGCCATTTTAATAAATAGAAATGTACTGATAATAGATTGTTATTAGTTAATAACATATCGGCATTCAATGAAAAAATGTAGACACAATTATGAGAGACATCAAGGAAATAAAATTGAATTTTTTTTATCGGAAGTATAATGGCAAGAATTTGTAATTCAGTGAATAATATATTACCACAGATCGACGGCATCTTCGCTAGGCAGGGGTTTCTGATACGCTACTCTCCTCATGAACACTTGGCATACGGTGAAGTCAAAAGACGGGATTGTTTTCGTTACGTGATGTCGAAAATATCAGGTATAAACAGATTGCGTCATCGACAGAAATAAAGACGCGTGTTTAAAAAAAAATAAAATCAAAGTTTTTTTTCAAGAATTAAGAAGCAGTAATTGAGTTATGTTTATTTATTATTTATGAAACTAAAGCTTCAATATAAATTCTTAATCACATATTTAGAAGATATTGGATGGCACCATATAGCTATTTATAGAATGCACATCTTACGGATTGTTGTTTACTATTTTTTTTTTATTTCCAAGATTAAAGAGTCAAGAGGTATCCCGAACGCAATTATCGTCATTTACAAAAAAACAATTGCTGATTGGTCGACCGGATGTACCGAATCCCAATCAGAACTCGAGAAAAAAAACCTAAATTCTAGATCAACATGGTATGCCAAGGGATTGTGAGAAGAGAAGCGTATCAGAAACCCTTGGCTAGCGAAGATGCACAGACGTATTTAAAAAACTATTACATTCAAAGTTCAGAATATCTGTAAGTCATTTAAGACTATCGGCGCAAGATTTAAGGATAGACAGGGGAAGGTATAGTAACATAAAAAGAAAAGATAGAAAATGTGAAAAATGTATGTCAGGTGATATAGAGGACGAATTTCATTATTCATTTATTAAAATGTCCATGATATTAGGAACTTAGAATTAATTTAATTATATAAAAAAATAATTGTTTTAATAAATAATCATTATTTAAATTAGTACAGTTACTCAGTTATAGCTTGATTATCTCGTAAATTTCATCCAAATCAGACGACTGACAGTATTATTTTATGCCTCAATGCACGTGACACGTATGATATTTTGGGGTGGTTGATTATGCAACTCTTTGTTTTAGCTTAAAATGAAAATCCCGAGTTAAATTTGATGGCAATGAATTTTAAGTATATTTTAGATTATGGCTTGGAGGAATTAATTATCCATATTATCATTACTTATATAATATTTATCTTAATTATTTGGATAGATCATCTAAAATAAATGTCTGCAGTGTGAGGATAAAAATTTTAATTGTTGTTTGAGTGGACTAGTACTGTTACTACAATAATTATTTTCAATTGGGACTACTATTATAACCAGGTCAACCTCATCCTGGACTCCGGCCTATATGAAGCTTTTTCGCTAAACCTCAACCATCAAAGTTTGAGGAGGCAGAGTCCCGAATGACGTTGGGCCGATTATAAGTTTGTTCATTTACACCCGGGATCTTGGCTATTTCTGTGAGAGGAGATGCCAAGTGAAATAATTCAAATAATCCTTGAGCTGGGTCGGACCGACTCAATTCAGTTTTTTTTTTGTATTTTATTTTATTTTCAATATCCCGTTCCTTTTGACCAGAGGACCTTTCTTGACCAGAACGGCTCACAGGCTCTAATTCTCAACCTGTATAAAATGAAACAGAGACAGACACAATCCAGCTCTTGTCTTTTATTACATAAAAATCCGATTACATGAAATAAATAATTTTACACACAATACTAAACCTTATAATAAAGATTACTGTGTTACAATAGAAACCATTTAAATATGTAAATAAACTAAAGTAGATAAACTAAACCATCTGAAAACTTAATAATTTTACAAAAACGCGCAAGTCTACAAAATAATCTTACCTGTATAAAATGAAACAGAGACAGACACAATCCAGCTCTTGTCTGGCGTATGTCCGTCATCCGCTCATTTTATACCAGATTAACCGTCCAGGTTTCAAAGCTCAATTCCCAGTAGTCAGCGTCTTTAATTAATCCTAACCAAATCCATCTTTTCACCAACAAATTTATAACTACTTTCCCAATGATTTATTCCTTGGAATTATCTGAGTAAAAAGTTAAACTTATAGTGGTCAGCATTTTTAATTACTTTTAACCAAATACATCTTCATAAACAAGAAAGACACATTTGCATTCCCATGATAAATTTCGTGGGACCGTCCGGGATAAAAGTTTAATTTCTATTGGTACGCATCTTTAATTACTTCCAACCAAATACATGTGCATCTTTTGATACCCAAGTAAATTTTATTGATTCTAATGATTTATTTTTAACTTTAGATCTCGCATCTACTATCTCTTTAAGCCGAATAGTGCAAACTCATAAAATCTGTTTCATTTTTAAATTTACTGCAATTTTTGTTATGATAAATTCCCCCTACTATTAAAAATCTTGTCCCCAAGATTTAGGAAAAATTTTTATCTTGATTCAATTATTCGCGGAGAAGTTGAACTAAAGCTAAATATTGAAAATGATTATTATCTATGATATTTTCTCGAAATGCACATTTAGCAGGGTGCTTATTTAAAAAGACATCTCTATCTAAAAATTCTTCAGGGAAAAGAAAATTGAAACCATCATTTACTTTAGAATATTTTCTCACATCCATATGATGAAACTCTTTGCCACAATATGTGCAAAATCTCCCACTTTTTATTTCATCTTTACATTCAAAATGAACTCGGGAGTAACAACATGCAACTTTATAAAGAGTGTTGGACCGTGGACACAAGATTTCACAAAATGCACATCTGATTTTAAATTGTTCTTTAACACCTGGTGACAATAACCAAGGATCCAAATCATAATAAGATGAACGCAGTTGTTCCCTTACGCATTTTTTTAATTTGGACTTTGAAAATGCGTCCGTGTTATCATTATAAATCAATTGAAAAACTTTTGGTGGCGATAATCTATATAGATCTGCCGCTTGAAATAAATAAGAAGATGATATCCTACAACAACCAAACAACTGAAAATACATGATCAATAGATCAAACGAAGTCCCGTGAGCGTATTCTAAAGTGTAAATGTTTAGTAAATAGAGTAAATAATCAAAACAGAAAAAATCGGAAAAAATAACCAATTGCCAGTATATATATCCCGTCTCCATGCCTCGAACTTTAGAAAAATATCGAATAAATTTAAATAATTTATTAAAAGTTACATTCCTAAATAAATGAAACAAACGTTGAATAATCTCCTGATTTGTAATCTGCATGGGCAACGGAGTATAAAAAGTCTTGCAATTAGTTAAAGCAAAATACTGGGCTACACAGTCAGACTGTTTGATCATGTATTTTGTTATCGGTATCTTATAAAAAATCATTTTGTTTTGTTTTTATTTTTTTCAGATGGCTTAAACAAATAGTATGTTAAAATGATATTGATATATCTATATATATATTCCGTATAAATACAAATACTACGTAAATAAAATATTAATAGATATATATTCCGTATAAAAACAAAGAAATATTATAATTATCAAACTCTAGTTTAAAAAAAATTACTATTTTAAACATTCAACAACTGTGAACAATCTTTAAACTAATATGTACACTCTGCCTAGGCTTTTTCTCTGGGTAGAGTCGGCAAGGCTCCTTAGAATAGCTATAACCTCAGCAAAAATGTCAACACTTCAATTCGAACAATGGATACCTGAACGCATTGAACATAAAACTCGCACTGTGTGGGTTAAGACTATTCGCTTAACCCAGTATTATTTTAACAAAAATATTGTTCGTATTTGTCGACCTTGTCTTCCACCTCTGAGAACAACATAAAATATTAATGATTGATATTATCCTATCTCTGACGATACTCTCTGTTTATTCATCACAACATAAAAATAAGCTGTTTCTCATGCCCAGTAAATGACTGTTATAAACATAAAAACACACATAAAAATATCTAGCTACACAATCGCTTTTTTTTCTAATGTCGATGTTTTAAACTATCCACAACAATAATTTTAAACAACAAAATTAAGTTAACAAAAATAAAATCGAAAAACCGTAAAATATTTTCATTAACAACTCTGTGTTCAACATTTATAATATATATAGGTGACATTTTAACATCTTCGTATCAGGCAAGTAATATATCAAAAAGCGTAGTACACATTTGTGATTGTGATCGTTCGGATTCAACAATGTGCTTACATAACAATATTGCTTAAAAAATACATTTGGTAAAATACAAAAGTAATATCAACAGTCACAGGAAAAAGAAAAACTATATGTGCCCTATAGTTGTGAAGAAAGAAAAAAATAAATTACTTATTAAAAACCGGAATATTTATATAAATATAAACATAATTAATAAGAAAAAAAAATATTACCCTTTTAGAGAGAAAAAAAAATTATTTGACCCCCTTTTTTTTTTATTTATTTAAACAGAAAATTTGAAGTCCAAAAAAATTAAATTTAAATAAATCATCTTATCAGCAGAGAAATTGGGAAACTTTTTATTTATACACAATCTAGAAACGTTTGGGTACAGTTGGTTTTGTGTAGGACTATTATCATGCTCGCACGTGTTCCGAGATCTGATTGGGTAATAAATGTTTTGATGTGCCAAAACCACGTATGCGCAATAGGGTTGCTTCAACATTCTTTTAAGAATAAATGCTTGGTAATATGACAAAGAGATTAGTCCCGGTACTTGAATAGATGTCGCAGTCAATTTACTCGTGAATGCAAAGTTTGGCCAGTTTACCATTAATCTCGGGAATATGACCCCTGTAATTGTCAAATTATCAATTGTTGATGGGTGTTTAATATTCCAATGTGATAAACACATCGGGAGTTTAAGGGCTTTTATTACAAGACACTGTTTTCCATTAGTAAGTTCAAGACAAACCTGTGTTTTAGAATTGTTTTTGGTAATTAATTTTCTGATAACAAAGAGAAGGAGGAAACAAAGAATGATAAGAAGTGCAACTGTGAAGTGATCCCATTTAACATTTTCTTCTAGTAAAGAATCCCACACTGTGTTAGTTTCCGTAGACGTTATTGGCTGTGTATATTTAAATATCGGAGCTGCTGACGTTGCGTTGTTTAAAAGTAGTGCAGTTGCTATTGTTTTGAATTTATAAAACAACCAAATTAACCAAATAGTATTGAATATGGTTAGTCCAAAAGCAATGTATGTCAAAATATCGTTAATATTCGGCCAAATTGTTTCCAATTGTATTTCACCGTCTAAGAGTGGTTCAGCCAAATTAGAATAAATTTTGTTATCTTGTTTTGTCCGTTGGATAACTGTTTTTAAGCTTAAGTCTAACGCTTTGTCATTTGCCAAAATATGGTTCATATCATGCTTGTAAAATTTGAATGAGGGGACTTTAATCGAAACAGCTTCTTGAAATGTCGTATTAGCAACTATTTCTGATAATGCGTCCTCATGAAAGAAATGTTGGAGTAGAGCCAAATTTACAGGATGCAATTTTGTTATATTCTGTGTACCTTCTCTGCAACTAGCAACTTGTGCCAAGAATTTGTTAGTTTCTGTTAAAAGGATGCAATGACATGGAATATTCATAATACAAAAATCACACCCTTGAATCTGTGTTAAAGAGCTATTACACTGCATTGTAATTTTGTTAGTTTGATACACTAAAATATTTGAATGATATGAGGTTTGAGAACGTTTGTTAGGAATCGAAAATTGCATGCAGATTTTATATCTCGTGGGTTTCCTTGAAATAAATTTAGTAAACAGTCTGTAGAGGTATTAGTAGACAACAAGTTAGGCTTTTGAAAACAATGTATGGGATTAGTAATTTGTGACATTGTCTTATCTGAAAGTGTTGTGTAAAATTTGTTATCTTTGGAACGTAACAAATAATCAGGTAGATTCAACATCTGGGATGCATGATTCAGTGAATTATTTACTGGTACCGGAAAAGACATGACTTTATATGCTGTAAAAGAACTAGCATATGTCGCTAAGGGAAAGCGGACTGACAAGTACAACAGTGAATTGTTTCGGAGCATGGTAAATTTTGCAAACTTATAATAATATGCCGGGTCTTTTATTATAATATTATACCCCATATTATCTGTATCCAAAATTTTCTGAATACCGTCAATAGTTTGTGTTATAATATCAGGTGGGACAATTGATGGTGATAATTTCCCTTCTGCTAAATCAGAGAGTGAGGATCGTAAATTAGTTAAAAATGTTTCCATCATAAACGCATTGTCTAAATGTTCTATTAAATAGGTGGTAAATATGGACATAAGGGAGGGAATCTCTTTATCCACAGCTTCAACTGTGGTTATAAGTCGATTTATTGCTCTACCATTTCGCTTTATCCCTTTTACTGCGTTTGTAATCCTGTCATCAACATGAGTTATAAAAGATGAAAAATCTCCCCCATATCTTTGTAATGCCCTTGCAATTTTGTTTTCCCTTCTAGTTATTTGATTTATATGTTGTGCCAGGACATTAACATCATTAGTGGTCGCAATTCCAAAAATACTTTTAGACAATTCCCCAACAAAAGGTAACAGAGCTCTTTTAGCTCGTGAATTTAATGGCAAGTTTGTTTGTGGGACAAGGGAATAGACCAGATCTTTTGTTGAATTAAGATGAGTCTTCAGTTTACGTCGTATAACGTTTATATTAATCGACAATTGATGTAACACCAAACAATATTTTTGATTTGATCCTGAACAAATTGCGACATCTTCTATGTCTGTATCTAAATACAATGGAATTTCAAAAGTATGTATCCAAACATCCGATGTAAAATCTACGTCTGTTTGCTTTTGAAATATTACCCCATAATTAAGTCTGTGTTGGTCCTGAAAGGAGCAAGGGATGATGCTCGCAATAATAAGGAGGATGAACATTTTAGTTGGAGCTCCCATACCTACAAAGATATGAAAGGAAAGATAAGAGTTGGCGCCAGACAGAAGAAAAAAATGAATGATGTGTATAGAAGTCCAAAAAAAAATTTATCCTTCCTTTACGAGACTCTCCTTTCAACTTATCTTAACCAACCCTTAGTTACTTAATTTGTTTTCCTTTTACCGTTTGAACTCATTTATTTTGCCCATTTATTTTGCACAATTACTTAAATTATATTCTACGCCTTCTTTTCTTTGTGGCTGAATGATACAATTGTTTTAATAACTGAGAAATGTTATTCGAAGGTTCCCAAGTTGGCTGTGACCCATCTGCCCATTTAACTAAGTAATATCGCTTATTATTCATCCATTTTGACTTCAATAACTTTTCAACGGAATGCCACTCATCTTTTCGCGTTTGCTGTGTTTGTGCGTTTTGATTAATCGTATCATCTCGTCTTTGAGGAATGTCCACTTGCGGCGGCGGACGAAAATCTCGCGGGTCTTTATACAAGCGTAATCTGTTTGCATGCACAGACGCTTTTAGCTCAACATGGTCGCTTGACCTTCTTAACCTAAATGAGTGATTAGGATTTACCTTAATTATATAAAAGGGACCTTCCCATTTAGGCTGTAACTTGTGTTTTTTTCCTGGAGTTCTTTTCATTACTTTTAACAAGACCTCATCTCTTATTTTAAACCGCGGTTCTTTAGTTTTCTTATCATATCGGTTTTTGCTTTTTTCTTGAACCTTAGTAACGTTTTTCTGCGCAAGTTCCTGTACTATTTTCACTTTGTTAAGTAAAGCATCAATGTATTCTTTTGGTGCTTTTTCCAAAACTTCCCTGGGGATCAATGAAATATCAATGGGTAACGTCATTTCTTTCCCAAACAACATATAATAAGGGGAGTACCCTGTCGACTGGGTTGATGGACTCATTCTGAAAGCCATCATCACACTAGGTAAAATATCTTCCCAAGCATCCTGATTTTTCTGACAATATCCAATTGTATTTCACCGTCTAAGAGTGGTTCAGCCAAATTAGAATAAATTTTGTTATCTTGTTTTGTCCGTTGGATAACTGTTTTTAAGCTTAAGTCTAACGCTTTGTCATTTGCCAAAATATGGTTCATATCATGCTTGTAAAATTTGAATGAGGGTACTTTAATCGAAACAGCTTCTTGAAATGTCGTATTAGCAATTATTTCTGATAATGCGTCCTCATGAAAGAAATGTTGGAGTAGAGCCAAATTTACAGGATGCAATTTTGTTATATTCTGTGTACCTTCTCTGCAACTAGCAACTTGTGCCAAGAATTTGTTAGTTTCTGTTAAAAGCATGCAATGACATGGAATATTCATAATACAAAAATCACATCCTTGAATCTGTGTTAAAGAGCTATTACACTGCATTGTAATTTTGTTAGTTTGATACACTAAAAGATCAGTGTTAGTTATTTGAATGATATGAGGTTTGAGAACGTTTGTTAGGAATCGAAAATTGCATGCAGATTTGATATCTCGTGGGTTTCCTTGAAATAAATTTAGTAAACAGTCCGTAGAAGTATTAGTAGACAACAAGTTAGGCTTTTGAAAACAATGTATGGGATTAGTAATTTGACATTGTGACATTGTCTTATCCGAAAGTGTTGTGTAAAATTTGTTATCTTTGGAAAGTAACAAATAATCAGGTAGATTCAACATCTGGGATGCATGATTCAGTGAATTATTTACTGGTACCGGAAAAGACATGACTTTATATGCTGTAAAAGAACTAGCATATGTCGCTAAGGGAAAGCGGACTGACAAGTACAACAGTGAATTGTTTCGGAGCATGGTAAATTTTGCAAACTTATAATAATATGCCGGGTCTTTTATTATAATATTATACCCCATATTATCTGTATCCAAAATTTTCTGAATACCGTCAATAGTTTGTGTTATAATATCAGGTGGGACAATTGATGGTGATAATTTCCCTTCTGCTAAATCAGAGAGTGAGGATCGTAAATTAGTTAAAAATGTTTCCATCATAAACGCATTGTCTAAATGTTCTATTAAATAGGTGGTAAATATGGACATAAGGGAGGGAATCTCTTTATCCACAGCTTCAACTGTGGTTATAAGTCGATTTATTGCTCTACCATTTCGCTTTATCCCTTTTACTGCGTTTGTAATCCTGTCATCAACATGAGTTATAAAAGATGAAAAATCTCCCCCATATCTTTGTAATGCCCTTGCAATTTTGTTTTCCCTTCTAGTTATTTGATTTATATGTTGTGCCAGGACATTAACATCATTAGTTGTCGCAATTCCAAAATTCTCCAACAAAAGGTAGCAGAGCTCTTTTAGCTCGTGAGTTTAATGGCAAGTTTGTTTGTGGGACAAGGGAATAGACCAGATCTTTAGTTGAATTAAGATGAGTCTTAAGTTTACGTCGTATAACGTTGATATTAATCGACAATTGATGTAACTCCAAACAATATTTCTGATTTGATCCTGAACAAATAGCGACATCTTCTATGTCTGTATCTAAATACAATGGAATTTCAAAAGTATGTATCCAAACATCCGATGTAAAATCTACGTCTGTTTGCTTTTGAAATATTACCCCATAATTAAGTCTGTGTTGGTCCTGAAAGGAGCAAGGGATGATGCTCGCAATAATAAGGAGGATGAAAATTTTAGTTGGAACTCCCATACCTACAAAGATATGAAAGGAAAGATAAGAGTTGGCGCCAGACAGAAGAAAAAAATGAATGATGTGTATAGAAGTCCAAAAAAAAATTATCCTTCCTTTACGAGACTCTCCTTTCAACTTATCTTAACCAACCCTTAGTTACTTAATTTGTTTTCCTTTTACCGTTTGAACTCATTTATTTAGCCCATTTATTTTGCACAATTACTTAAATTATATTCTACGCCTTCTTTTCTTTGTGGCTGAATGATACAATTGTTTCAATAACTGAGAAATGTTATTTGAAGGTTCCCAAGTTTGCTGTGACCCATCTGCCCATTTAACTAAGTAATATCGCTTATTATTCATCCATTTTGACTTCAATAACTTTTCAACGGTATGCCACTCATCTTTTCGAGTTTGCTGTGTTTGTGCGTTTTGATTAATCGTATGATCTCGTCTTTGAGGCATGTCCACTTGCGGCGGCGGACGAAAATCTCGCGGGTCTTTATACAAGCGTAATCTGTTTGCATGCACAGACGCTTTTAGTTCAACATGGTCACTTGACCTTCTTAACCTAACTGAGTGGTTCGGATTTACCTTAATTATATAATAGGGACCTTCCCATTTAGGCTGTAACTTATGTTTTTTTCCTGGAGTTCTTTTCATTACTTTTAACAAGACCTCATCTCTTATTTTAAACCGCGGTTCTTTAGTTTTCTTGTCATATCGTATTTTGTTTTTTTCTTGAACTTTAGTAACATTTTTCTGCGCAAGTTCCTGTACTATTTTCACTTTGTTAAGTAAAGCATCAATGTATTCTTTTGGCGCTTTTTCCAAAACTTCCCTGGGGATCAATGAAATATCAATGGGTAACGTCATTTCTTTCCCAAACAACATATAATAAGGGGAGTACCCTGTCGACTGGGTTGATGGACTCATTCTGAAAGCCATCATCACACTAGGTAAAATATCTTCCCAAGCATCCTGATTTTTCTGACAATATGCCCTGAGAGATTGAGCCAGTGTAGAATTGATTCGTTCACATGCCACATTACTCTGTGGGTGATACGAACTAGTGACGTGCCGAGTCACTTGGAATATTTTACACAAAGCTTGGACAACTTTTGACATAAAATTTTGTCCCCTATCGCTGACCAATGTCCGTGGAGCCCCGTATCTTGTAAATATTTCTTTGTATAACAAATGAGCAACCTCTGTTGCCTCTTGTGTTTTCATAGGTAGTGCCTCAGACCAATGAGACAATGAATCTGTAACCAGAAAAATATATTGATATCCTTGCTTTGTTTTTGGCAGACCTCCCAATATATCCATATGCCATCGAGCAAATGTCCCTTCTACCGGTAATGGGTGTAAGGGCGCTGCCCTATTTGCTGTGTCCCGTTTTACCCTTTGACACACATCACATGACGTAACATAGTCATACACATTTTGATACATCCCTGGCCAAAAATACTTCTGCTTTATTGCCAAATAAGTTCTTTGTACCCCCAAGTGACAACCACCTGCCAATGAATCATGATAAGATTTCAGAACATCATTTCTGAAAGACTGAGGACATGCCAATTGTTTTATTATTGCTTCTGGGTTTGTATTATTCTTCGACCTGGGTTGAAAAATATGAAACAAGATACCCTGTACCAATTCATATTGATTTGCTTCGTATGGGATAGCCTTTGCTCTTTTTGGTTCATTTGGAAGTGTACCATCTTTTAAATATCTGTACATGTGTTTAAAATAGGGACAATTTTGTTGTTCTTGTTTAATTTGATCATTTTTGTTTCTTTCACTGTTATTTTGTTTTTCCCTTTTTGCCAAAGTGTTATTTATTTCCAGAATTTGTTGTTCATTGTCATCGGAAAATAGAAATGTCACCTCTGTTATCTCATGTGGGATTTCATCATGCTTTGCTTCGGAAGCGTTCGTTTGTTTTGAATAAGGCCTTCTAGATAGTGCATCACAATTTTGATGTTTTATTCCTGGTCGATGTTTTACTTCGAAGGAATATTCTTGTAATTTTAATACCCATCTTATCAATCTCGCATTCGTGTGTTTGATTGTCTTTAACCAAGTTAATGCTTTATGGTCAGTATAGACTAGAAATTTGTTGTTTAACAAATATACACGGAAATGCGTGATTGCTGATACTAACGCGAGCATTTCTTGTTCAGTCACGGAATATGATTTCTCATACTTATTTAGAGCTCTTCCTCCGTATGCAATTACATGTTCTTTATTATCATTTCCCATTTGAGACAACACGTATCCGATAGCCATACCTGACGCGTCACATGACAATATAAATGGTTTTTGAAAATCTGGATAAGCTAAAACTGGTGTTGTTGTTAAAGCTCGTTTAAGTTTTTCAAAAGCAATTTGGCAATCTTTGGTCCATTTGAAAGGGGTATCTTTTGTTAATAACCTATTTAAAGGCAATGCAATTTTTGAATACCCTTTTACAAATTTCCGATAATAATTTGCTAAACCCAGGAAACTGCGAACATCATGCTGATTTTGTGGCAATGGAAATGATTGAACAGCGTCAACTTTTGAAGGGTCAACTTTAATTCCTTGTGTAGATATTATATGACCAAGATATTTGACCTCTGGTTTTGCAAATGAACACTTTTTCGGTTTTAAAGTTAAGTTTGCTTGTCTCAAACGATCAAAAATCAAATTAAGATGTTTCAAATGATTTTCAAAAGTATCTGACCATACAATGATGTCATCGATGTAAACCAAACAATGTTTCCACGTAAGTCCTTTTAGAACCATATTCATGAGCATCTGAAAAGTTGCTGGGGCATTGACAAGACCAAAAGGCATTCTTTTGAATTGATATAAATTATCATGCGTAATGAACGCAGTTTTGTGTTTTGTTTTTTCGTCTAACGCGACTTGCCAATACCCAGAAGCTAAATCCAAAGTAGAGAATATTTTTGCTTTGTTTTGTCCAATTGCATCAAAAACGTCTTCCAAGCGCACTGATGGAAACGTTTGAACGGGTGTTATTGCGTTTAATTTTCGATAATCAATTGCAAATCTGTATTCATTATTTGGCTTTTTCACTAACACGACAGGTGACGCAAAAGAAGACGTACTCTCTTCAATTATGTCATGTTTAAGCATTTCATTTATTTGTTTTTCAATTTCGTCCTTAGCCTTTGGAGACGTCCGATATGGCTGCGACTTGATTGGTTTTTCATCGTCCGTGATAATTGCATGACGAAAAACATTACACTTGCCCAATTCTGATAAATTGTTTGCGAAGACATCACTGTTTTTATTTACAAATGTTTGAAAAATTTCTTTCTCTTTCTCGGATAGAATGGAAGATGACAAATCCAGAGGTACAACTTTTTCTTTTGAGGCTATTTTCGCGTTTTGTTGATCTAACGAAAATATATTGGCGTCGTCAATAGGGTTCACCGATGCCAAAATTGTTCCAGCGGGAACCTTAATCTGCTCATTGGCTGTATTTGTGACCTGCATAAACACTTGTTTAGGTTTGTTTATAACCACACACTTTGCGATCGCGAGGCTTTTTTGTTTACTAGCGTTAGGTTCGAGTAACACAGTGGCCTTCTTGTTTGTCCGCGATAATTTGACTGGAATGTTTATCATTGAGTCTGGGGGAATGGTCATTGATTTTAAAGTTCTAGCCAACCCCGTCTTGAAATTGATTAAATTGATATGACCTGCAAATTCCTGTAAAAACAAAGTTCTTGAGCCCCAATCTATACATGCCCTCTGTCGTTTCATAAAGTCCGTTCCCAGAATGACCGGATGGCACAAAGCTTCAATAATATGAAAAGTATGTTTTAAGCTAAGCCCTCCGATTTTGATGTTTAAATCAATTTTCCCATTAACCGGATGTGGTGTTCCTCCTGCCCCGGTTATTTTAGAAATTTCTGAAACTTTTATTTGGTTTTTCTGAGTTTTCAATTTTTTTAATACTTGTGGGTTGATAGCTGAAATAGAAGAACCTGTATCTAAGAGAGCATTGAATTTTGAATGCTGAAAGGAAATAGGTACGTAACATTTATCTACAAAACTGACCAATGTCCCAACAGATTCACTGTTATGCCTGTCTCTAGCAGTACCATTGTTATTTCGTCTTGTGTTTTGGCTTTTCAAATTGCTGGAGACAGGCGCGAATCCCTATTGTGGAGGTTTTCGCGTCTGTCTACAAGCCTTTGAAAAATGCCCAACTCTGTTGCAATTGTGACACACAGCACCTCTTGCTGGACACCTATTTCTATCCGAACACCTTCCCAAGCAGAAATAACATGTGGGGAAACTCATGCGGGGATAGAATGTGTTAGTAGGGTTGTAAGGAGGTTGAGTTTGCAGATTAGTAACCCGATAGCGTCTCGGGGCACGATATCGCTGTTGCTGAAATCGTGGCGTATTGTACCGAGGACGCTGTTGTTGCATTGTGTAATATTGTGGTCTTGGTGGTGGCAATGTAGGCACGAATTGTTGTTGTTGTGCATAGTAGGGTGGGGAGTACCCTTGCTGTGGGAACCCTTGACCAACAGCATTGATTTCGGGCTTCAAAATTTCCTCTTTTATGTTTCTTATTTCCGATAATAAATTTTCATAAGTTTCTAAAGCACTTATTTGCGACGGTTGGGATTTCTCTGCTAATAAGGCGATTTGCCTTAATCTCTCCATTGTCTTGGGGTTTTGAGTAACAACAAAAGTTTTAAGATCGTTTCTTAACCCATTCATCGCGACTGATAACAAAACATTTTCCGGCACATTTTTGATTGACGCTGTTTTGACTATTCTCGTCAAATAGTCGCTTACCGACTCTGTTACATTTTGTTTCATTTGCAAAACAGATAAATCCAAAAAATTGTCAAGTTCTTGAAACCGTTCTTGAAACAAATTTTGAATTGTACTAGGATTTGATTTTTGTTGCACGGGTAAGGCATCATACCAAACCTTCGCGTGTCCCTCCAAATAAAAAGGAAACGCATCAACTATCTTGTTATCTGGCAAATCGTGAAACTTTGCCCATTGAAAAAAATTAGTTAACCATGCAATCACATTTTGAGTACCATCCCCTTTAAATTTTTCTAACTTAATGGTGGAAGACATTTTTAAAAACTTTTGTGTCCTACCTGACTTTGTCCTATCCGAATAAACCCTAAATCTGTTTTCCTCCAAACTCTCTTCGTTGCCTGGATGTCCTAAAATATTATAAAAAGAATGTCTTTGTTCGTCGAACGAGAAATCGTCAGTGGGATCCTGAAGCAGGGGGTACGGCACAAAACTATTGTCGTTATCGGAAATATCCAAGTGTTCGTTTCCCTGGCCACTAACGGATGGGGTGGTAGTAGTCGGGAAAGTTCGGTTAACCCGAGAGGTTTTTGGTCTTTTAGGCGGCTGCACTGGACTTGCGATAGGCTGCTGAACTGGACTTGTAATGGGCTGCTGCACTGAATTTGTAGTAGGCTGCTGTACTGGACTTGTAATGGGCTGCTGCACTGAGTTTGTAGTGGGCTGCTGTACTGGACTTGCAATTCTCACCAAGTTATCAAAATTTGTGAGTCCTAGTTTATTTACTTGTATTGGTTCTTCCCAGGGAGTGTCTGGTGTCTTGGCCTCGTCGTTGGTTTGACGGCTCTGGTCCTCGTCTGGTCTCTGGTCTTTGTTTCGTCTTTGGTCCTCGTTTCGTCTCTCGTCCCAAATACCAGTTGGATCGCTGGTTAATCCTTCACTGGGGGGCGACGTAGAGAAGTTACGGTTATCGTCTGGAATTATCCCAAAGTTATTAAAGGAATTGTCGCTATGTAACTGCGGTGGTGATATATCACCAATGTCGGGAATATAAAACTCGTCTTCTAAACTTAAATCAGTTTCCAAATCCTTGAGATCTCGATCTTCCCCTTTAAGTGTAGACCCGTCGGGATGTGTTTTAGATATTGATCCAGGAGAAATTAGACTAGGATGATACGTATCCGGGTTAAACAGTATTTCCCTGTCATCTAAATCCGGTTGTACAAATTTCTTCCGGGGAAACAAAGGCACTCGCGAAACTGCCCGCCTCAAACGCTGCAATGGTGTTTCAGTCTTTGGCGCTGGCAAATTTTCCATATATTTGTTAAAAAAAAAATCGGATTCTCTACCACTTATTATAACCAGGTCAACCTCATCCTGGACTCCGGCCTATATGAAGCTTTTTCGCTAAACCTCAACCATCAAAGTTTGAGGAGGCAGAGTCCCGAATGACGTTGGGCCGATTATAAGTTTGTTCATTTACACCCGGGATCTTGGCTATTTCTGTGAGAGGAGATGCCAAGTGAAATAATTCAAATAATCCTTGAGCTGTGTCGGACCGACTCAATTCAGTTTTTTTTCTGTATTTTATTTTATTTGCAATATCCCGTTCCTTTTGACCAGAGGACCTTTCTTGACCAGAGCGGCTCACAGGCTCTAATTCTCAACCTGTATAAAATGAAACAGAGACAGACACAATCCAGCTCTTGTCTTTTATTACATAAAAATCCGATTACATGAAATAAATAATTTTACACACAATACTAAACCTTACACTAAAGATTACTGTGTTACAATAAAAACCATTTAAATATGTAAATAAACTAAAGTAGATAAACTAAACCATCTGAAAACTTAATAATTTTACAAAAACGCGCAAGTCTACAAAATAATCTTACCTGTATAAAATGAAACAGAGACAGACACAATCCAGCTCTTGTCTGGCGTATGTCCGTCATCCGCTCATTTTATACCAGATTAACCGTCCAGGTTTCAAAGCTCAATTCCCAGTAGTCAGCGTCTTTAATTAATCCTAACCAAATCCATCTTTTCACCAACAAATTTATAACTACTTTCCCAATGATTTATTCCTTGGAATTATCTGAGTAAAAAGTTAAACTTATAGTGGTCAGCATTTTTAATTACTTTTAACCAAATACATCTTCATAAACAAGAAAGACACATTTGCATTCCCATGATAAATTTCGTGGGACCGTCCGGGATAAAAGTTTAATTTCTATTGGTACGCATCTTTAATTACTTCCAACCAAATACATGTGCATCTTTTGATACCCAAGTAAATTTTATTGATTCTAATGATTTATTTTTAACTTTAGATCTCGCATCTACTATCTCTTTAAGCCGAATAGTGCAAACTCATAAAATCTGTTTCATTTTTAAATTTACTGCAATTTTTGTTATGATACTACGTTTACAAAGAGTAATTAAAAGCCAGTTTAATCAAGTTTAACAGAGTATAATACCTGTTCCCATGTACCTTTCATTAATGTGGCTGAACGAATTTAGAAAACATAATCATTGTAGTGTTTTAATAGATATAAGAGTTTTATGATTCTGTACTGTACCTCGTAAATATTCTTTTGCGGTATAGTGCAACTGCAAAAATTGAATACGCAAATTTTAATTGCAACCTTTTAGGTTGATTGATTATTATTGTTTAACGCCGATTCAACAATATTGAAGCCATATTTCGACCTTTAAGGGATAAAATCGCTAACATGTCCAATCGCAGAAAATACTTGATTTATGGATTACATCTTTCTTTGAAATCCACGTCATGTTATATGATAATTTTTGTACTAATATACATGCAAAGCTGACGCATTGTTCAGATTTAAAAACAAACGAAAATAGAAATTTCAAAAGCTGCTTCAGGACTGATATATCTAATTCATTTATTTATATCTAGATGTTGATGCCAATTTTAAGCAACTTTAAAGAGAGAAAGAGAGAGACATAAAGTATTACATTCTACAAGATAATACATCTATGACATCTGGAAATTATTTTGAAAATATTGTTTTATGATTGCTCAAAATGTTAAATCGAGGAGTAAATGGAGTACAATTTTATGTCGATTACCAAGATTTACACAGTTCTGCTACAATATGTTCAATAAGAGAATACTTGTTCCTGTCAGTATTCAATCTGTCTACGTTAGACGTTAAGTTGTGTATGTTCTTACATTGTTTTGTGATGTCCTGCTTGGTGTTCTTTACAGTTAAGTGAATTAATTTGTGCAATCGTACATATTTATTTATGATAATCATATTATTTTTTGCATATGTTGTATGAATTCTAATTCTTAATCGTCGATATTTATTATTGTTTCTTATTTATGTTAGGTATGATTTCACAATTTTCTTTTATTTCTAAAACAAATATATAATCATATCTAATAGAATTGAATTTAACGTTATTCTGATCCTTGTCAATTTCACGAGGAAAATAAAATTTCATAGATCTTTTCTAAGTGCATAGTGTAGTTTTAAATAAAAAAATAAATATTTTGACATTTATTCAAGCTTTTCTGTGTTGCCTTGTTGATTGCTAAAAGTCATGGCGATTCCAGTGGAGACGAGATTCGCAGGGGAAAAAAACAGAGTCAATCTTTTTTAGAGTCCATCAATGGTAAGACCTCTTTTAAAGCAATTAAGGTATGAATTTCATAGCTACCCAAGCTATACGGTATAAGATGGATTGGAGCAGTTTATAAACGGCGAAGGGTTTACACTGTTTCAACCAAAGTTATACCAGTATGACTTGGGTAGCTATTAAATTCTTTTCTTTTAATTATTTTTGCCATCATTTTGTGAAGAAAAAGGGAATTTCGTCTTCAATTTTTTTTCTCCAAATTGCACATGTTTTAAATGATTTAAATGTAACGCCAGTCGCATTGATAGGTTCTTATGTAAGTCGTCGTGACGTAGGCAGCACAAAGATGATATATGAACTATTTTCTTTATTCAATCAAATCACGCGTTACAACTAAATTTCAATCATAAAATGTTTTATGTTGAATATTCAAAAAAGCATCTATAATACTGAAAAATTTTGAAGATTGGGATTGTATTTCATAAATATAGCGAGTGTTAAGTTTATATATATAATAAAAACTTTCAAACACAATTCTGATGTCAATAGAATAAAAACACTTTCGAACACTTTTGTTATGTCAATAGAGTAAAAAAAATTATAAAGCACAATTTACAATAACTCTTAAACTAACATAACTGCACTAATTGAAGTAATATTAATATAAAAAGCACAGAGAAATTCACTTTTATAAGGATACCCATTTCCAACCCAGCCCGGGGTTGAACTCTCGATCTACGGAATCTGTCTCCTAGCAGTACAGGAACATCGCGTTAGATCGCTAAGCTATCTAGGCAAGTCAAAAACGATACCGATGGAATTCAGTTCAGCCATACACTACACGGTCATTGAGAATACAGTTATTTGGGCAGTTATGTTTAAATATAAGATTTGTTGTAAATTGTGCTTTATAAATAAAATTAATTTCATTACAACGTTTATTGGTAACCATCCTCTAATATCGGGGGAATGGGGATTTCTATGTGCATGTAATATGTCTAACTGAGAAATGGTACAAAATTGTGAGCTTTTTACACTTACATTGTATCTTTTAGTTTAATCACACTACATCAATTCTTCTTCAGAACTTAAACCAATGGCAGCTAAGTTGGAACGTTTGTTAGAAAAATTCAAAAGTAATAAAATCGTTTTGTCAGTATGTGGACGAAGAGGCTTTTACTATTTTACGAGGCGGGCAGCAGCTGTAGCATGCTAGGAATTATCTAGAAAAGAAACAAAGGACAATGTTTATCGCTTCAAATTAAATATAATAAATATTTTATTTTAGCTTTTTGGAACATCTTTTGGTTGACCATTAGTTTGTTTTCCTAAACGGCTGGATTTTTTGTTTAAAATACTGCTTGACTGGATATAAATTGTAAAGGAAATTAAAACCCAATATCTAAAATATTGTAATTTGTAGTTTTTTTTCTAATGTAAAGGGTATTATATGCGACTGATGGCATAGGCCATTCAAGCTGATTTATGTCTAGCAATTTGTAAAATTGTGTCCTGTTATAAAAGATTTATTACCCTCAACCCTCAACCATAAAACGTTTGAACAGTCTACATGTAAGTGTTAGGTATGAAAAAAAGCTCCCCGTCATTAACTTTCTTCAAATTTAAGAATTCAGAAATCGTAAATGCATGTAATGACTGTTACTACATATACTTGTATTAATAGAACCATTTATTACTACTCGTGTGGGGTAGAGGAAAACCTGCCCCTGTCATGGTAGGCAGTGTTTTTCACGAGCAGAGCTGATAGATGTAAAAAATTAGAAACCGAGTGTGGGTAGATGAAAGTTATCGGTTGTAAGTTATCGTAGTTGTGATGTATTACTATATATAACTTTATCGCATGTAGTATGGTGATATTGGACTGACTTTTGCAGGAAATGCATTGTTTGTTTATGAGTTGAACTCACCATAGAGGCATTGAACAGCTGGAAATCTAAACTGATATTGAATACATATATCGCCATTATTTTTGCTCTATGTTATATCATTAACTTTGCCATTATATCTAATCAAATCAAAATGAGTAACAAAGACTCATCAAACAAAAGGTGTATCAGTGAACTTTCGCTTGACATGTCAAGATCATTCAGTGATGTGATCCAATCAACAAAGAAGTCTCGGGATGGCTCATTGTCAGACCAGATTCATGAACAGGAGCCTATTCCCACCCAAACATCTACTCCTGAAAATATCAAATGTGTTACAGGTGACCTAAGTGAGCAACAACATCATGTTTCTCAGTACCCCACCCCTCAACTGGTAGTATCAGGGCCTATCACAATTTGTAGTGAGGATATACAAAAGATAGCAGAAAGTGTTAAAGCCTTACTTAGTACTGACTTAGCCTCACTCACATCCGAGATACAAGGTATTATTAAAAGCGAAGTACAGAAAGCAACTGAGCCCCTTCAAGAAAAAATTAAAAACCTTGAACAACAAAACAAAGATTTGTTCCTTAAAGTTGATGAACTAGAGCAATATGGTCGCAGACCTTTAGTTCGAGTGCCTGGCATACCCGAAACGATGAACGAAAATACATCGGACAGAATCATGGGTGCCATTACAGCCGCCGGTATTCCTCTTCAGCGGGAGGATATTATTGTATCTCATCGAGTTGGAAAACGCGATCCCAACCGAACACGCCCTAGACAAATAATTGCCCGATTAAAATCAGTGGATCTCAAATTCCATCTTGTCAAAAAATTCTAAAAAGTTCGCAGAAATTGATGAGACCGCTGGCATTACCATCAACGAGGATCTAACGAAGTATCGTGACAAGATCATGTTCCTGGGCAGACAACTCTGTCGAAATCGCATGATAAAATCAGTGTCGTCCTCCAATGGCAAGATCAAAATATACGATCGGAACAATGATGCTCATTTTATTCGAGAAGAGGCAGATCTAGTACCGTTTGGACACGAAATGACAATCGATTAAAATGTTACCAAAATACAATTGGTAATCTGAAATGCTTTAAATAAATTTAGGACACAAACTTTCCTCCCACACCAGTTTTTTTTTTCTTAGAACTCATGTAAAATGAACTGCATCAGTTTATGTCTTTTGTTCTATGCAGTTCAACTTACTTGTACATTTCAAGACTTAGAGGTTCAATCAACCTCAAACTTTTTTGATGCAAAAATATCTTGTAAAAAGTATTGTGTGTACAAAACAGTGTTTGTATATATTTCCTACACACAATATTTCTGTTTCCTGTTTCTTTGTTTTGTTATTATTCTCAATGTATATTTCTTTGTTCATTTTTTTGTTGTATTATTTTTTTGTGTTATACTTTATAATCCTTACAACTTCAATTGTCATGCTTCATGTATTCCGATGAATTTACCAAAATCTGTATTTTTTGTCCCATCTCTAATGTTATTCTTATGCAAAAACACCATTGCAGCACCTTTTTTATTTCCTACTGTACACTTTCACCAAATTTTAGACAATGGGTGACTCTGTTGAACAATACCGTGCTGCAATCGGTCTTTTTTATTTATCCTGTAGAGGTGTATGCAAGTCTTACTCATTCCATATCTCGGTTTGTGAATTTTTATCGCGCGTTTTTTATAGTATGATCAAAACATTACTTAGAAGTACGACACGGTTTACAAAAAACTTAGTGTATATCAACTTTTACTTGCAGTTGTTTACGTTTATATTATTAGCCTGTGGTGATATTGAGGTCAATCCAGGACCAACTATCGAAAGTGTCCTTGACATTTTGCATCTAAATATTCGCAGTATAAGAAACAAATTAGGTTATTTGAACTCATTCGTCCATGACTTTGATATATTGTGTTTTACTGAGACCCATCTTGACCATACCATATCGAATGATAATCTATTATTAGATGGTTTTAGTAATATAATACGAAAAGATAGAAATTGTTTTGGGGGAGGTATTATGATATATTTTTCAAATCAAATACATGTAACAAGACGACAAGACTATGAACCAGCTAATTTAGAGTGTATTTGGTTAGAAATCGAAAACCGTACCTGCAAATACTATCTGTGCTGTATTTATCGACCTCCAAACGCTGATGCCACTTTCTGGACTAAACTTTCATGGAGTTTAGATAAAGTAGGAGAATCCTCGAGTAAAATCATAATTGTTGGTGATATAAATGTAGATTTGTTAAATACTCCTCAAACACACATAATACGTGAAATAGTTTCAAATTCCAATCTTGTCAATAACATCCACGTACCAACGAGAATTTCCAACAATACACGCACGCTTCTTGACCCAGTTTTCACTTCAGCTGATATTCAGGTACATGATTCGGGTGTCCTTGAAATTGACCCAGCTTTTAGTGATCACAAAGCAACTTATATTGCACTAGCCTCGAATATAAATTATAATCGCGCTTACGAAAGAAAAGTATGGGATTATAAGAATGGTGACTTTGAAAAATTAAATTCCTTAATACAAAATTGCGACTGGGATAAATATATCAATAATGCCGACAATATAGACGCAGCTACCGACAATTTTTCAAATAAATTTCTCTCTTGTGTTAGACAATCTTTCTGTGAAAAAACAATTACTATTCGTCCACGAGATAAACCTTGGATGGACTCCTTTCTGCGTAAAACTCTAAGACTTAGAAATAGATTACGAAATAAGGCATTAAGAACGAAGAAAGATTCGGATTGGGCTGAATTCAAAAAAGTTCGGAATACGTTCAATAACATGAAAAAATATGCTATATCTAATTACTATGACAATATAGAAATGCACCTAGTAGACGCAAACAAAAACAACAACAAATTATATTGGAAACTAATGAAGGACGCATTTAATGTTAAATCATCCAATGATATCCCTCCATTACAAATTACTACTGATAATGGGAAAAATAGCTTAGCCTTTTCTGATCAAGATAAAATTGAAGCACTCAACAGTTATTTTTCATCCATTTCATGTATTGATGATAAAAACCATAGTCTACCACAAATCTACTCTTCATGTAGTGATAATCTTAGTAATATCACAATTGATGAACAAGAGGTAGTTGACATTATTTCAATAATTCCTGTTAATAAAGCCACAGGTCCCGACTGCATTAGTCATAAAATGCTTAAAAATACCGTTTCTACTGTTTCAAAACCATTGACTATGTTATTTAATAAATCACTGTCAGAGAATGTTTTCCCGTCCATGTGGAAAGTAGCTCATGTATTACCTCTCTTTAAAAAGGATGATCCGTCTTTAGTGTCTAACTATAGGCCTGTGTCGTTGTTAAGCTGCGTTAGCAAAATTATGGAGAGAATTATTTTCAAACACGTGTATAATTATTTTCATTATAACAATTTATTTTATCGATATCAGGCGGGTTTTTTACCTGGTCACTCTACAGTGTACCAACTTCTAGAAACTTATCATAGTATTGTGCAAAGTATACACGAAGGCAAATCGTGTTGTATGGTTTTTTGCGATCTATCTAAAGCATTCGACAGAGTATGGCACAAGGGTCTTCTTTTCAAATTACAAACGTATGGAATATCTGGTGATCTTTTACTGTGGTTTACAAGTTACTTGAGAAATAGATCACAAAAAGTTATGTATAAAGATCTGCTATCATCCAACCTCAATATATATGCAGGTGTGCCTCAAGGCTCAGTTCTAGGTCCTCTTTTATTTTTGATATATATTAATGATGTTGCTGAAAATATGCTAACAATGTGTAGATTATTTGCTGACGACAATTCACTGCAACATGCATCATATAATGTACTAGATATAGAATACAGGTTAAACCATGATCTTGATGTTTTAGATAAATGGTCGAGTAAATGGCTTTTAAGATTTAATCCAGCAAAAACAAAGGTTGTATTTTTTTCTTTAAAACATAGACCTGTTTTACCTAACTTGTATTTTCAAGGTAATGTACTGGAGTTTGTATCGGCGCATCGCCATTTAGGTATATTGTCACAAAATCTCAGCTGGTCTGAATATATAGATGGTATTGTTAATAATGCTTATAAGAAATTGGGGTTATTGAAGAAGTTGAAATTTTCAATCGGTAGAAAAAATCTTTCTCTTTTGTATACAACATTTGTAAGACCTACACTTGAATATGCTTCAATTGTCTGGGATGGTTGCTCTTTATCTGATGTAGAAAAACTTGAAAAAGTACAATTAATGGCTGCTAGAATAGTTACTGGTCTTCCGATACTAGCTTCAAGAGAATCACTCTATTTTGAAACAGGATGGGTACCTTTGAAAAACCGTCGTTACCAATCTAAAATGATTACAATGTTCAAAATTAATAATTGTAATGTACCGGAATATATACAAGATATAGTCCCAAAGAAACGAGAACACACATCAAGATACAATACACGAAATAAGGATCAATTAACTATCCCAAGGGGAAGGTTAGAAATATTTAACAAATCGTTTGTACCTGATGCAGTCAAAAAATGGAATTTATTGAATACAGATACAAGGGAAGCCATCTCAGTCAATTCTTTTCGTAAGATTATAAGTGATAATAATCCTAAAGCACCATCATATTTTTTGTTTGGTAAACGTATTAACAACATTATTCATACTAAATTAAGGCACAATTGTGTATTGAACCAAGACTTATTCAAACGTAATATCATTGATAATCCCTATTGCTCTTGTGGTAAACAGGAAGATGCCTATCATTTTTTCTTTGTTTGTAAAAAATACAGTAATGCTCGAAGTAATCTTTTTGACTATCTTTTTAGACTTGATTTAAACATCATAGATGTACACCTACTGCTATGGGGCAACGAAAATCTCTCAATCAAAGTAAACATTGGCATTTTTGCCGCTGTTCATAAATTTATAAATGAATCCTGTAGATTTAGCTAGATATATTATTGAATCTTATTTGTACAAGTTTATGCTACTATTTTGCATGACAATTATAATTTTTTTTTTTAAGGAGAAGAACTAGTAAGTTGTTAGAACTTGTTTCTTATCCTTTTGCTTGGCAATAAAATATGTTCAAATCAAATCAGAGGAAAACCACCCCGTTGACAAGATATACGGTCTAGGACGAGGCAAGAGTCCTAGACCGTGAATCTTGGTCACGAGGTGGAATTTCCCTATCCCACACGAGTATGTACAGAAGCCCAATAGTGCAAAGGAATAATTGATAAAGAAGAACGAAATAATTAAATAAAGAAAAATTATTAATCAATAAAAAAACGAAAGTATAAAATAAGGAAAACGAAGTTATTGAAAAAAGAAAATGAAATTATTCAACAAACAAAAACGAATTTTTAGTAAAACAAAATGTTTGAGTAAAATGAAATTATCAAATAAGGAAAATGAAATTATTGTTAATAAGGAAAAAAAAAGTATTAAGTAAAGAAAATGAAAACTATCGTATAAAGATAACGGAATTATTACGTAACGAAAACGAAATTATCAAATAAAGAAACCGAAATTATTACATGATAAAACGAAATCATTAAGTAAAGAAAACGAAGTTATTATTTTAAAAAATAAAATGATTTTTAAAATTCAGTTAAAATATCACTGTATATTCTAAAATCCACATACTGTCTACTTGCTCCTCCATTGCAACGAAAATTGTTTTACACATGCGGAACAGGGTCAATATTTCATTGCGGTAGATTAGGTACCAATACAATTTAATCTGAATGAATTGCATTGAACAAAACTATAATGTAAAGAAAACAAAGATATTAAATAAAGAAAACGAAATTATTATTTAAAGAAAACTCGAACATTTTAAAAATCATTTTAGATATACATCACTGTATACGGATTCTAAAACTCACATACCGTCTACTTGCAACATTGCAACAAAAATGTTTTATACATGCGCCACCGGAACTATATTTTATTGTGTTAGAATAGGTTCCAATACATTTTTTTTCTAAATGAATTGAATTGCATTGTTAGTTACTACGGAAACATACAAATATGTTGACATGGAAAGAAAACCAAAGAAAAAACATGGGAATTCTGAATCAAATTTCTCTTTTTTAACACTATACCAAACACCGTGCACAGGAAAATTCTGACTGCTCATTTTCACCCTATATGTAGGTATATCATCTGTGATTTTAGCGTTTTGTTAAAAAGACATTGTGACGCACATGGAGGAAAATTGACGAACGTAGAATTTTTGCATGATCCGAGTAATTTTTTTTTAAATTCCTAAAAGTGTTAGATTTTAGAAAATTACAGGTTTCAGAACCTAAAAAATATATTTTTATGGGGAAAAATAAAAGTTAAAAAAATTTCATATGCCCCAAAACGAAAATATTGCTTTAGCTTCTTCCTCCCTATTGTACGCATACGCAGAAAAGTTGAATAAGTTACCACATTTACCATAGTCTCATGTTCCAAGGAATGGATGTAAGTATACCAAATAATCTGATGTGATCTTTTTAAAAAGTTGATAGCACATATTTCTCACCTCTGCTCCAGTTGAATGTTGTTTACAAGTTTGAGCTAAAAATAAAAGTGACGTGACCTTGACATACAAAAAACACCGAAACGGTAGATAAAACCTTTTTCCGGCACTTATATTATGCAGTCTTTTTTTGCTTTATAGTACAGTTTAATTGTGATATCTTTGCTATATACTCATAATTTTAATGTCTTTATCTGTATGCCACAGATATCTTTAAAAAAAGCAGATGAGTTTGACTCATTGTGTTAATTTAAATACTGGACTTGTACAAGGACAGCTGCTTTAACAATGGACGGCTTCCTTTCACACTTAGACAATGTACGGGAGCTCTTTTACGATATAAATAATTATCTCAACATTTAATTAAACGAAAATAGCGGGTTATTTCAAAGCACAAATAAGCTGTCCTTGAAAAAAAACAACCCTACCCTCAACTCCCAGCCTTCATATGTCCGTGTACCTAACACCATATCTATGTCCACAAGAAAGATTTCTGATCTATTGTCATTTCTGTACCTCCGTATATGATACAGGTTTAAATGTCGGTAAACCGTCAACTGAAAAAAGTCAGTGATTCTCGCAAAAAGCCCCTAGTAGTTAACAGTATCAAGCATGCATCTACATCACTTTTAAAGTTACGTAAAATGGCACTCGTCTCGTAACATTGAAGTAGTTCTCTGTGCTAAATAATCTTTTGATCTAATTCCTTCATTGATATTTTCGTGTTTATCTTTATTTGTTAACCTATTTAATATTTCAACTAAGGAAGAGTTTATTTTCTAAAGAAAAAAATGAGGGTTTTATGACATAAACAATTGTGTACGATATAGGAAGATATGGAAAGAAAAATTGTATTTAATGATATGCATTCCTTGTTCTTTTTTTTTATATAAAAAGATATGGAAATAAATCGTTTTTAATTTCATATGTTTAATTAATAGAGGTCAGATTTCAAATGAATTCTTTTTTTCTTTTTTATAACTGGTTAAGTAAATAAAGAAAAAACTTGGAAACAATGACTCAATGAAAGTCATCATTTTTGTTCAAAAAATTATGAGTGTCTCAGTGCACAAACCATTTTCTCCAAGTTTTGAAATAGAGTTTGCTTATACAAAAGCTAAATATAGCTTAAGGTAGGATTCTTCTCTGGTTTCTGACTAGCTGTAACATTCAAAGTATATTTGCTTATATGTCTTACATATTTAGTTGTAAGGATGTAAGGAATTTAAAAGACCATATTTTTCTTTCCTCATCACAATTGTACAACTTTAGATAGAAATGGTAAACTGCGTTTGAAAACTAGCAGGGACTATATTTTTGGTGGAATGATGGCGTATGAAAACATCTTTTTTTCTGCCTCTAAAAATTATAATAGAACAATGAATTTAATTATAATTTTTACACAATCGAAGACTTTGAGAAATTTTCAAATGTAAGTTAAATTAATAACAAGGGATTAAACTTTCAAAATATATAAAACAAATATGATTTTTCAAACAAACTAGAACTATGTTAGCTTTTAAATGCTTCCCATCAAAGTGCAGGTTTGAGCCAAAAATCCATAAAATGTATTTTTTCTCTCTAATTAAACGATCAAAACTTTTGTTTATGTATCATTTTGTACATTTATAAGACTACTTTATTGTATGTGAAAATAAGAAAAAGTTTAATTTAGGAAGCATATGAAAATAACTAATATATCCTAAAAAAATAAGAAAAAACAGAAAATTCGGATTAACCAATATACATTTTAGTTAAATTATTTATGTAAATTTGGTAATATCATGCTATAGACCCAATATAGTAGTATCTTTTTAAGCAAAAGGAGCAGTCTTTAAACTTTTGAAATAGAAGTTGGCATCACAAGATTGGAAACAGTATTTTTCTATTCTTTATGTCAAGGAAAAAGATAATGACCTTGACCTGACCCTATTACTTATATAAAACGGTCAAACTTAATCTCACTGATACTATCACTTACTGATATTGTCTTATTGCTTCCGTGAAAATTTTATTAATTTTTAAGTACAAGAAATATGAGAAGAATCCTTCCTCAATCAATTACGATGATTGATGGTTTTAAAAAAATTGTTTACAAGGGAATCCAATGAAAAAAAGTTATTTCCTCAGAGCATACATATATCTTTTTTGAACGGTTTAAGAAGTTCCAGTTCTTCAGATATCCTCAAAAATATGAACAAGTTAACTAAATGTAATTGCTTGTTTTTATTTTGCATTCTGAATATAAATATTAAAACTATTTGAAATATATTTATCTTTCTTTTGAATCAACGTCATGTTATATGATAGTTTGTGTACAAATTTACATGCAAAGCTTGTGCATTACTCACTTTAAAAGCGAATTGAAATATATATTCAAGGTTCTCCACAAGAGGTTTTACCGTGGCGGCCCGCCATGGTTAAACGAGCTGCGCCATGGTTAAAATTGGCAGTCTCCATTAATAGATTTTATTACATTTCAGTCCTGATGCTTACTTTTTTAATGACTTGAGTAGTTAAATAAGGTCTTCCGTTTCCAACGGAAGACCTTATTGTTTTCGTTCGGTTTCTTTTTCCCTATTATTATTATTATTCTTACCGATTTTGTGCACGCGAGTTCTCAGTAGTGGCTCATCAGATTTTCATCAAACTTTCAGATCTGATAGGTATTGGTCTGAACCTTATTGGAAATTTTTTTCGGCGATGACGTCACTTTCTATCTTGAGATATTATGGATTTTCTGATTTTTAGAGGGTAGGCTTGTCCGGGAAACTCCTCCGTAACGACTTAAGATATTGACTTAAGATTTTCTGTGAAAGTAAAGGAAGAATTGTAGAGTTGCGGGCTGGTGTCCAAATCTTTCTAGCGCAAAAGGCGCCGAAGCTCGGTAGGGCCCGAAAAAATATCTCAGAAACACCTCACAAAATTTGACACTTTTTGTTTCATATCTTCTTATTTCTTTATAATGTGTTAAGACATATTGAACGAAAGTTGTGCAGAATAAAAAGAACTATTACATGATATAATGAAAATGGGGCTGACTCATCAAATTAGGGGCTCAGAGGGGCCGGAAGTCTTTCATCTTTAACTCTTTAACTCTTTAATGATCAATATTTTGTGATACATTACAGAAGCAAAGTTGTTCATATTAACGATTTGGAACAATATATTATAATATTTTGGTCATATGTTACGTAATTAAGGGTCACGAGGGGCCACAATGCTAAATCTTTGACGCTTCATATCTCGAAAGGGTGAAAATTTTGATAAGCAATATTGAACAAAAGATGGTCAGAATAATGATCTAAACAATATGCATACTTTGAATTTCTGTAAAATGGCCCCATTAAGGACTTGTAGGGGTGGCCCTTAAATTTTTAAATTAAGCATATTGTAAGCTCCCTGGGAATGGCCAAGCTTAAGTCAGGGATGCTACAAAATAAATATTGGTAGTACTCCTGTACTAAAATCCTTGTTCCTCAGCTTATAGGGAAAACATAAGATTTGTCTTGGTCTCAACAATATTTATTAATCATAAATCAGTTCTCATTTCAACAGGTACAATAATAAACTCTGGTGGCGTCTACCGTACAGGCTACTATTATATAAAAAGGGGGGGTGTACAATGGCTATACTAGGATGATCCCCACAGTTAATTAAATAGGTGTCCAGTGTGTTGGGAGATAATTGTCGATCATTTTCCCACCTGAAATCACAATGGTAATGCTATATAAGGCTACGGTGAAAATATGGGCGGATCTTGGAATTGTCTCTTTGAAATATACGCGCCTGTCAACTCGGCAAATTATCTGTTTACATAATGCGATCGGCCCATATATATAACCTTCGGAAAAGGGTCACATGACTAGATTCAACCAATAAAAATGCTGTACGGCGACGTTCCACCAATCACGACAATGTACGACATCGTACAAAATGAAAATCGTGTCGTACTGTCGGACAAAATTGTCGTACAATTTGTATTATAAACAAACCCAGGAACTAACATGTGAAAAGACAAAATAATCAATAAACATGGATTACAAAAGATGTGTCTATAATAAGTAAGTAAACAATTTATATCAGAAACCTGTAAATTTCACATAAGTAATCTTGCTGAGTATGCAGACGATATCGCGGATGGATACGAATATAGTGCAAGTTGTAGACACATGTAATCAGGAACAATAATGGCTAAAATGAATAGTGGAACCCACAATAATAATTAACATAATAAATAGCAAGTAATTATGCCCGTAATATAGCACAGATAATAAGTTAGGTAAAATACGAAACAATATACATAGCATGCACCGATATAAAGATGGCGGGCCGAATGTAAACAAGTGGCATGGCAGCGGATAATTCAAAGTATTACAGCTTATCCACACATGTAGAACTGCTAAGATAATGACAGTAAACTCAAGAAATACATGCAGATTTAAGATGAAAGGTAATTAATTCATGACATGTAAAAATAAATACAAAATCTAACATTCTCGGCCAATGTTGTCACAACGTTTTGACACACGTGGAATATCATTACAAGTAAAGTCCACCCACCCAATAACTATTACACAGTACACAAGTTAAATTATAGACATCTGACAGGTCCTTACAATATCTTCTAAACGAAAAGAAATCTCTGAATAGTTGTAGAACAAAAAGTCTTTGAAATCACAAGACCTTTCGTTTGATATAAAAAAAGGGGCTGACTCATCAAATTAGGGGCTTAGAGGGGCCACAAGTCTTTCATCTTTAACTCTTTAATGATCAATATTTTGTAATACATTACAGAAGCAAAGTTGTTCATATTAATGATTTGCAACAATATATTACAATATGTTGGTCATATATTACGTAATTAGGGGTCACGAGGGGCCAGAATGCTAAATCTTTGACGCTTCATATCTCGAAAAGGGGGAAAATTTTGATAAGCGATATTGAACAAAAGATGGTCAAAATAATGTTCCAAACAATATGCATACTTTGAATTTTTGTAAAATAGCCCCATTAAGGACTTGTAGGGGTGGCCCCTAAATATTTATATAAAGCACATCTCCTAAACGAAAAGAAATCTCTGAATAGTTGTAGAACAAAAAAGTCTTTGAAATCACAAGACCTTTCGTTTCATATCAAGAAAATGGGGCTGACCCCTCAAATTAGGGGCTCAGAGGGGCCAAAATTCTTTTATCTATAACTCTCTAATGATCAATATTCTGTTATACATTACTGGAGCAGAAGTAATTATCTTAAAGATTTGCAACAATATATGATACAATTTTGATCATATGTTACGTAATTAGGGGTCAGAAGGGGCCAGAATGTCAAATCTTTGATGCTTTATATCTCGAAAAGGGGGAATATTTTTATAAGCAATATTGAACAAAAGATGGTAAGAATTATGTTCTAAGCAATATGCATACTTTGAATTTTTGTAAAACGGCCCCATTGAGGACTTGTAGGAGTGACCCTTAAATATTTTTATTTAGCATATCTCCACAACGAATAGAAATCTCTGAATAAGTGTTGAACAAAAAATCTTCAAAATCACAAGACCTTTTATTTGATATCAAGAAAAAGGGGCTGACTCCTTAAATTAGGAACTTAGAGGGGTCAAAAGTATTTCATCTTCAGCTCTTTCATGATCAATGTTTTTTTTATAAGTATCCATTATGAGAAGCAAAGATATTCATCTTAATGATTTGCAACAATACATTATAAAGTTTTGATCATATGTTACATCATAAGTGGTTGCAAGGGGCCAAAATGCTATATCTTTGCTGCTTTATATCTCGAAAAGAGGTAGTATTTTTATAAGCCATATTGAACAAAAGATGTTCAGAATATCGTGATAAAAATCAGAAACTTAAAAAGAAATGAATGAAGACTTAATGTCATTCTCTTTTAACGAATATCTCAGTCAAAATCACATCTCATCTTATCGAAAAATTCAACGGAAGACCTACTCGTTGCTCGCAACGAGATCTCATCTAGTTGTGTTTATACTACGACTGCCATGCACCTAGCTTGCCTCGAAGGAAAGCTGACCGTGTTAAACAAACACGGTGTTATTGACTCGTTAAACAGCGACTATGATGTGAAGTGTGACAACCAATGGAGAGTCAATCAGCTGATCAGATGATTAATATATTGAGAGTTAATTATCATGTACACATGTAAATAATTTTGATGAATTCCATGTTTACTACTTGATTATGTATAACGACTGGGTTTTAAAGAGATGACAATATTACGAGCATGATAAACGTCATGCATGCGATCCAAGTTTCTGTGCCAGGAAAAATACTTTGCAAACTTTTCATATTCCTCTGTATTTAATCAATTTCCCATGCTCTGTTTTTTAAGCTTTAACTTTATCATCTTTTTGATAAAATATGCGAAGGGCCTACGTCTTAATCGCCGTCTTAGTCTTAGTTTTAGAGTTATTTCCCGTTGTTATGAAACGTCGCGAGGCGCTTTTTTCAGCACCGGACACGTGAATAAGTAAACAAAACTTGGTGAAATATGCAATATATAGGGGGAAAAATGTTTAGAAAAAAGAGACACTGCTTCAAATGTTCCTTTGTGCGTTAACTTAAAAAAATACTACCCATTCATTCGTTTTACTCCTATTGAAACAAAACATTTCATGAATACAACAGACTACAATTCTTATAATTCTTAATTTCTGAAAAATATTGCCATATTTACTGACTTACTGTATCAACAATTTTTATTTGAATTTGACGTTTATAACAGTTTTTGGCAAATTTTGGTACATTTGTGAAGTAAGATACAGGATAATTAAATCCTTTTCAATATTTAATATTACTTTTTTTAACTTTACAAATTGTTGATTATTCCATTTTTTTATGTTGCAGTGAGTACGTTTAAAAATTGTAAAACCAATTATTGATTAATAAAGATTAGGAAGTCTAACACACATTCGTGTTTAGGCCACATTTCGCCTTCGCGCAGCTTCCTCCGTGGTTAAATTTACAAATGTGGAGAACCCTGCATAACACAAGCTTCTTCAGGACTAGTGTTTCAAAACAATTGATTTAAATCTAGATGTTGATGCAAATTTTAAGCAAGTTTAAATAAAAAGAGAGAGAAGCATTGTATTACACTAGTTGATACAGCCTAAGACATCTAGGAATAAAAATTTATTAAAACTTTTTAATGATTTCTCGAAATGTTAAATCGAGGAGTAAATGGAAAATATTCTAATTGTACAACTTGCAATCTGAAGTTGATATCAGAAAGATGCTCTAATTTTTTATTGTTTATATCTATATCTTTTTTTGGAGACAAGGTATTCCAAGAATCTATTGGAATTTCATTTGTTTTCAATTGTAACCCGTTGTAAGCAGACCTATTTTTGTACTCATATGATGCAGAATTTGTTGAAAATCTTTTACCTGAAAAGAAAACAAAAACTTGTTTTGGCCTTCAACTGAACATTTAGATATATCGACGATGTTTACCTAACAAAAGTTTTTTTTCTATTCTTATGTCCACATGATATATCCCGGTGAACTTGAAATAAAAAATACCACAGAGTCCGACATATATGTTTCATATTTGGATGTTAACAAGTATATGAGGATAATGGTTATCTAACAACAAAGCTTAATCGTAGACTGCATGACTTTAACTCATTTCACCGCTCACTGAAGCTGATGGCAAAGTACATCATAGTTTTTTTTTCAATTCCAAAAAAAAATCCTTAAAGATTTTTTGACTGATGCACAATTGTTGTGTAATTGAGCCTATAGAAAATTTTAAATAAAATAATTGGCAATAGCTGTGGTTTATATAAAATATTTCAATTTCGTTGAAAAAATCCACACATGCTAACGTGTTTCAAAAACCTTGCCCCTTTGCCATTGCCATTCTGTCTATACATACTTCATATTAAACTTGTTTAAAAAAAAAGCTTCTTACGTCGCAGGTTCGAATCGCACCGTTGGAAGTGGAGGTCGGTCCTTTGAATGAGACCGTATAAACCGAGGTCCAGTGTCGCAGTAGGTGCTGGCTGGAAAAAGATCCCTAACTGCTCAATGGCCCCGAGTGCCGATCATATATAGGACAAAATTTGCAGCTCTTCAACAGCAAGTGGTGGCGTCTCCATATGATTGAAAGACCTCGAGAGGGACGTTTAAACAACATACAATCAATCAAGCTTTTGGCACAGACACATGTATGTATGTTGTTGAGAATAATCCAATGGAGTAATTTTTCTGTTCATAAAACGTTCCATCAACGTAAATTTTTTTTATCAAATTATTAATATAAATGCTTTTTTAAAAGAATATATACAATTTACATTACGTTTACAAAAAAATTTACATCAGGTTTTTTACACTGATAAAAATTTTCAACTTTCGTAGATCATTTTTTTTTTTATCTTTCCTTGTATTAATTTTCAGGCCCAGGTCTCATTAATAACACATTTTGTGCATTTTGCAAAAGGTATTAAGCATAAAAATGTGACATCTGTGTCCTTTTGATACTTTCTACTTTTCTTGCATTTTTGTTTTGTTAGCATCCTTTCAACACAAACTCATATATATGTACTACATGACATGTTCTCAATATTTTCTTAATTCAATGTTACAATATAAATATCATAATAATTAACGGAATATATAACTTTTTCTCTATTTCTAAATTCTTTGGATACTATCTTGTACGAAAGTGAGAAAAATTCCCTGTCTCCAATACTAATCTACCTTCTCTCCCTGTGCTGTTCCTTTGTGTTGACAACCTTCAAGACTGAATTAATCAATCGCTGACCTTGTTCTTTGAAGGCACTTGATAAACAAGATTCAGTAAAGAATAAAGATATCACTTTTTCTTTAAATATTTTTTAAAGTATGAGGAAAAATATAAATTCATGATAAAATTCAGCAAATCTTCATCGAAATAGAAATTAGCTGCCTGGAGTTTTTAAGCTAACGATTTTTTATTAATTCATACGAAAATATTAATTATTGAACCGTTTTATTTTTCATAAAATAAATTATAAACTGAATTTTCTCAAATCACTCATCAGTATTATCAACAGAATTTAACCTTTCCTCAACGCTGGTAAGTCTCTCAGAGATATTATCAACCTGGCCCCCAAGGCTTGTTTTTATCGATGCTATATCAGAGTCCACTTTCTCAAACCTTCGATTCACGTTTGTAAAACCAGTTTTAAGTGCTGCAAGAATAAACGCAAGCGTATTTTCGTCCTCAATTTGTGATTCAAACTGGGTAAAAGAGTGCTGTGGAAGTTGAAAGGCTTCAAAAATGGATTTGATCGGCGTTACGATTCCTGATCCGTAAGATGTAAATGCAACAACCATTCCTATGCACTTTAACAAGGCAGGATTGTTACCTTTAACAATAAAAACCAAAGCCCCCGAGTCACCTCCATCTACAAAAAGTTGTTTTATGTCTGAAGGTAAAGAAGTATCGGTTCTTGGACATATTTCATACTGGTTGCACAAAATACGCATGACGTTGTTTCCAAGTCTTAAATCATGATGAACAAGTCTTGCACATGAGTTTTCGTACTTTAAGGATCCAATTGTTAGTCCAGTTTTAGCTCCTACTTTGATGACATCATTTCTAAAATTATCATCTGATATTGTCTCGATTTCACCATGTTTAAATTCCGGTAGCGTGGTTTCTTTAAAACCTGAAAGGGAAAGTAGTTAACTCGTGTAAATGTATTTTATTGGAGAGGACATATGATCAAGGCCCAATCTGGCGCCTTATTTGATATAAAAATCTGAACGCAATAAAATCTTTGATAGTTTGTAGTTAAGAACATAAAATAAGACTCAAGTTTTAAAGCCAAGTAATTTTTAGTCAAACGATACACGGAGGCCAAAGGCGGTTGCAGAAGTGGGACATTTCCCAAATTTCCTCGCAGAATTTCGTCAAGTTTGAAATACTTTTCACTTTTGGAAACATAGAGCACAAGCTTATCATTTGAGATTTTCATACACAAGATGCATGATATGTATAAATTTTGCAGATAGGTAAGATTGTGCTCTATGTTTTTTAAATCAAAATGTGTGGTAAAATCGATGAAAATGAAAATATAGAAATTTTGGAAGTTGAATAAAGGGGAATAAAGGGGCAAAAAAAGAACGAGGCGAAAATTTCCCTGTATACACAGTTGTTTCAGGATTGAACACCCATGAATCTTATGTCATTTTCGGTAAATAAATATCCTTAGAAATGGGAATTTGTAATAGGAGTAAACCTGGTTAAAAGCATAATTTCACATGTCAATCTTTCATCCAAATTGCATATTATCTGTTGTGAATCACAGACAAAAAGAGAAGAATAGGAAATTGCAGAAAGGATATTGCGCTTTCAAACGATTATCGTATGCCAAGGGTTCCCTGTTCATTTTATTTCCACAAATCCGAATATAATTAGCCGGAAATTTTAGATTTTCTGACGTCATCATAAATTTGCATGTAAATTAGCTATCTGTTTACTTTACTCACTGATGAATGAGTCGCAATTCATTAAGTATAAGTAGTCAGTTGTGATGAAAATAAAGGGCAACTTGAGTCGTCACTAGGAAAAACTTTCAATTCTTTTTTTAGTTTTATAAAAGAAATATTAAAAATGATGCATAATATTTCATTTCTGTGTTCACCTTTACAGAATTTGTTTTATGAAGCCTTATATCAACTTATTATACATCGGTCTAAACCATTGTTCAAAGAGACGTATGTGCTATCGTGTCGATGAAGCACTGACAGTTTTTTTTTCTCGTGATATATACGTGCATATAGTTTTAAACGGCAGTACAAGCATCGTCTCAAGCCACGGTCCGGAGTCCGCATATAGCTCTCTCCTACCAGTGGCTGCTTGATCACGAAAAGTGTCGTAATCTTGAATATTTACGTCTCTCTATTGTGAACTCATATTCAGTCAATGACAAGTTTTGTTTCCATCGCAATTGAAATCAACAACTTATATCACCAGTATTTCGTACACTGCGATTGGATATTAAAAGGTCGCATGAAAGGTCAATTTCCGACTATGCTTTACTCGCATTGGTTGATACTTTAATGAGCTACGAGATATTCTCGCCTCATGCAACGACGGCCAGAATGGGAGAGGATCATACATTATGGCCGTGGTTTGCGACGATGCAGTACAAGGTGCGCAATTATTATTTAACCCCTCAATATTATCAAATTGTTTCTATGTATATGCAAACGTCAATGCGTATTTGAAGCAACTCGTATTAAACATCTTGAACAACTCCAATATTATATGTGAGCATGGAGCAGTGTTTTTGGATTATAATCTTTTAATTTTGTTCTTATAAAGTGAAAAAGGCGTTCAATGGTTTTTCCGGTGACGAAGTGAATATTATGCAGAAAACCGAAGAAAACCACGTGTCGCTATATTGAATCCTAAAACGCAGTAGAGTTTCATACTTTAGGACTCATTCGGTTGATTGGAGAACGGGTTGGACAAAAATATCGGAACTTGTTGAAAATTGCCTTCCATATAAGGTAGTGTATCATACCTGTTTAATTGTTAGGCTTGTTGTAGAAGGTTTTATTTTGGTATGTCAGTATTATTTTCAGCTCTTACAATGAAGCGCATTGAAGTGGTAAATTTTTCTGTTTGGATGAAACGTTCTGAGTCATGTTTTGAACGTCAAGTATAACATAATGACACGCCCATTTCTTTAGAAACGAAAAAGAAATATTCGTCGTAATGTCCAAGGACATCCCGCTCTTCGTGACAGCAACATGAGTTACACCGAAATGCAGCTTTAGAAAAATTAGAAGAAAGAATTAGAGACTCCCCGCTTCTGTAAAACTCAAATTGCAACGAATATGTACATATTTTTGAACTTATCATGTCTATTGAAGTTACCACAACAAATATTTCGGTCCAACACGTGTTTATTCGGTGTTTATTTATACCTTCAATTTGATTGGCTATTATATTTATGGAAAACCTGTTCTACGGGTATTTGAATGAACAAATTGACCGTTTTATTCATTTCTAAAGAAATGGGCGTGTCATAAGATGACAATAAACGTTCTAAAGATAGCTCAAAACGTTCCATTTGAACGGAAAATTTTACCACTTCAATGCGCTTCATTGTATGTTCATTGTAACAAGAAAAGACTTTAATGAAGATAAAAAAATCAGATATACTGAGTATCTATTCAGTTATTATTCCTAGAGGCCCTGAGCACACATACGGGCAGAGCAAACAAAGATCTCCAAAACATCAGAGGTGGGATCAGGTGACATGGAGGAGTGAGCATCTCCTACCGACCGGTCACACCAGTTGTGTGTTCCTTGTCATGATTGTTAAATCGACGGAAAAAATCTACGGACAACTCAGTGTGTAAATTATAGCCTAACAATCAGTATGAAAAAAGTCAGTCAACATTTGGAATGATGTATTTTTCAGAGTTAATAGGATTTATGATAAAGGAGTACCTGCGATGTTTACTTGCTCTGTTTTATACACTTCATCTATTTTTCCGTCAACTGGATCACGATTGATGATTCCAACCAAGGCAGCATCAACACTTACTTTGCTTAGATCATTAAGTTGGAATAATACTTTTTCGACAACGCCAACTGGGCTATTTTCATTGCTATCATTTCCATCAAATACACGTATTTCTTGTCTTCCCGTTTCTATGGTTGAATCCCCTTGCATCAAAGTAGCAATCGGACATACAACGTGAGCACAAGTTAGAAATACTTTATTGAAAGTGCCAGTAGAATCAATAAATCCACCAAGAGTACCAAACCCATTTCTGTTATGATTCGCTATTTTCATTCCAATGCGTAATGGATCCAATGCAAACTTACACGTTGCCTCGCGTACATCTACAATATATCCTTCAATAAACTTGGGAAATGGCGTTTCGCCAACTGGAATGATTCCCTTCACTTGACAATGTATAACCATGCAGTTTGTTCTTTTGATTGTACTATTTGAAGTTTCATAACCACTTGATCGTACATCAGACATATTGATTAAGGTAATGTTGCTGTGATTCTGAAATAAATCACCCAAAGTTTTTGAACTTAGTGAAGGGTAACGAGATCTTTTTGATTCATGTAGTAAAATGTCATTGGCCTCTCCGTTTACTTCATTTTCGTCTCGCAATATAACATCAAGACCAGCAATATCTGAATGGTTACTGCATAGAGGGTTTGTTTTTCTGTCAGATACAATTATTACAATACTATCGATACCCTTTTGACCTGTCTCTCCCTCTTTAAATCTGTACCCACAAAATGCATGGGAAATTGTATATACCTCACTAACACAATTGATGTGTAAGTTCTTAATTTCTTCTTCAATGATTTTTGCAGAGAATATTTTTCTGTTTACAAGTTCTGAACATATTGTCTTTCGCCATTGTGCAGATCCAAATAAAATTGCACAGCTTATATACCATTTTTCCATTTTCTCTTCACCTATCTCTAATAAAGTATCACTGAACTCGTCAGATACGTTTTCAAGTGTATATGATTTTAACAAGCGTATGGAATCTTTTGACAATACGTGTTCAACCTTTTTCCTTTCCTTTTTACACATTTTCTCGAGGCTCATCGATGTTTTGCAACTTGAAAGCCGTATACCGCAAGGCAAAATATCACTTGCAAATATTTGGTATCCTGATTCATAATTCGGGGATCTTAAGCAATTCTTTGTATGCTTTTTAAGATGCGCCATTTCGACGAAATTTCCAAGAAAATGCAAACCCCCATATGAATTACTAGATCGATAAGACTTGTATAACTCATATAAACAAGAGCATAACTTGCTTAAGTCAAACAAATTTTCATGAGTTCTTTCTTGCACACTACTTAAACCCCAACTTTGACTATTCCTATTATACTTTAGACATGGGAAAATAAGTACGTAACATCTTAGAAAGAAACTTTTTGCACCTTTCCTTTGGCATTATTTTAAAAAATATTTCCTGTGCTATCCAATCAAGTTCAAGAACTATTGCACAAATGTCTTCAACTGCTGACTCCTCCCCCAGTTCCATCCAAGAAATCAGATTCCATAATACAGTCAATAAACTCTCAGTCGTTTGGTACTTCAATTCTTTAGCAAGGCGTTTAAGCATCCAATTCAAAAGTAGACCTTTCAATTCTGATTTGTACCAGACGTCACTTGATAAGACATAAAGTCGAGAAACAGAGCACTTCTCAATATATCTCCACTTATTTTTGGTGAACAGCATTCTGTGAACAGCTTCAGACACTATAGGATTGATGAATACATATCTTTTGTTCTTATAGAACAAGTAAACACCTTCAAAAGCTTTTGCAATATCATTTAGGGTTTGACTTGGAATTTTTTCGAACAGTTCATCTAGTTGTTCGAAAATATATATTAAGAATTCTGTAAATTCTGAAGTTGGTTGTAAATTAATGTGTGCTAACCCGTCGTCCTTCATGGCAGTACCACAAAGAATAACTTTGCAAGCTAATGTCATAGACTGAAAATGATTTTGAAGGGCCCCAATCGAGATGTTCTGTAAGTCATCCATGGATATTTTACTAGAGAAAACCAGTTCCCTGCAACACTTTGTAAAAGAAGGAAGTTTTTGCGATCCTTTTAACAATTCTTCTTGATCTTTTTCTTTTAAAACAACGTAGGAATTTAATATTCTTTCTCTATCAAAGTCGGTTAATGAATATGATTCCGTTTCACTGCTGATGTCAATGATGTCAAAATGTTGAAAAAAATAATGATTCTTGTTTTGATTCCTAAAAAAATTTAAAAATTCTTTCTGGAATACAAGAATAATTTTACTGGAGATTGGGGTGCGGTAAGCAAATGTCACAATTTTGGAAATGAAATTCTGTACCTGATTATCATACGGTATTTGATTAAATTGTCCATCTATCACTGTGATTTGTTTGCCCCTGTAATTTAAATCAGAAAAATCTTGCACAATATTTGCTTCTTTGTCAAATTGCAAACTATTTCGTAAATGTTCAGCACATTTTATTGCGAGAGCACTTTTCCCACTTCCTGGTAAGCCAGTTATTATGATATGTCTTTTCATTCCTTTCCTTCTCGCTTCCCAAAAATATTTTGTGTACACAAAGTTTCCGTTTTCCTTGGTAAGCTCTGCTTCTTTGGTTTTTTGTCGAAATTTTGAAACGGCTGGAACTTCTTTAGTGTATAGAACAGTCTCCTCATTGTCTGTAATTACAATTTGTTTTTACATTTTGCGACAATGACAATAATTTTATTCTCATAGAGTACAAATACATGTAAATATCGTGGAGAGGAGGTACGAAAAGATACAAAATTGTGGCATATGATATATCTAATTCCGTAATTTTTGCAACCTTTCTACAACCTTTGCTGCATCAAATAAAAATGTTTTTATATTTTGTTGGAATTAAATCGTTTATTTTTGACAGGTGTAATCTTTTTTTAAACAAAATTATGCCCCCATATACGAGGGTGGTCCAAAACGTTCGTGGACAATGACATTTTTGGTAAAATGGTTCTATATAGTATAGTTTTTGTAATCAAAATATTTCTTATGAAAGACGACGTCAGATAGATTTCATTTTTATTAATGTCAATTTATATATTTTGTAAAAATTGGGGTCTTTAAATGTCACTGATAGTGCGCACGGACCAAGGTTAAAATGCCATAAACTTTAAAATAAAGTATAAAAATATAAAAAAGTATAAAAATATAAAAATGTCCATATTATATATATATAATGTATATATTTTTTAATATAAAACAGGTCAAAGCTTAATAAAAATTATACGTAACACAAATGAATAGGCTATGGACAGTTTTTGATACCTTTTAAAACTATCAGTTACTATATAGACAGTGAAAATACTAAACAAAAACCCTAATGAATATGCGTCAAAACCCGCAGAAAAAGCGACGTTGGTCGTCCGAACGGGACAGCATCCGATCAAAAAGAATGTTTTCATACGACTGAAACGAAGTCAGAGACAAAATATTTGTTCAAACAACTCAAAGTTGTTAGAATATATCTAGTTTATTGATTTGAGATAGGTATACACGATTTTTCAACGGTGCGTACAAATTCGAAGACAATATTTCGGATTTGAAAACACATGATACTTGATAAAAATGGATATTTCTATTCATGACATTGTTATAATTCCAGCGCAACATCGGACTGGACTGTGCAGCCTATGTATATGAATTGTTTATATTCATAATTATTGTGTATTATTTTGAATTTTAAAAATTAAATTATAATCTAAACTTCAAGATTATTGCTGGAATTTTGCAGTGTGACATAAATCTTTTTGTCTTGGTTTTCCATAAGAAATATTTTGATATACATTAAATATATATATAGAAATATTTATTTTACCAAAAACGTCATTGTCCACGAACTTTTCGGACAACCCTCGTAAACCAGTTGTTGTTTTTAAATCAATGATTATTTTCCCCACATCCATTTTTTGGCAAGTGCTGTTCTCTCCTGTTCTCTTAGTTTCAGTAATAAGTTTTGAAAGGGATTTTAAAACAATCAAATAAGATAATCAATGTGATAATCAACACCATTTATGCAAAAAAAAAAATCAACAAATATAAATGCCAATTTAGAGGTCAACAAAGTCATTTGATATCAAATAGATCTGTCAGTATAGAGTAAAGATACACCCCCCCCCCATTTAAATTGTTTTGTAAGTACCAACAAACCAACATTATATCAGTAAGTTTCACCATATTTTTTTCTGGACAAGTGCACGTTGTTCTTGATGGAAGATTGATAGATATCCTCTTGTTATTTTGCCTTTTTCTTGATTATATTTTCTTTTCAAGATATGGTCCTTCATCTGAATAACTTTGAAAAATTATTTACATTCTAAGGGCTATTTGTCTATTTGTACTTTGCAAAACAAAACGGAACTGAACGGAATAAAACGAATATTAAATGTTATTCTATTGCAATATATTCTGTTATTTAATATCTCCCCATAAATTAACCCACAGTGTCAAGTAGAGTGCCGTGAAATAAAATGCCTATAAGTTTTACATATTTTGTCGTGTGGGTTTTTGATATGCTGTATCATCCGTAGTGACTGTGTAAACTTTATTAAATGCCAGATAATAAATATGCATCTTTTATTGAAGTAAAATATATACTGCTATCCAAATTTACCGTCAGGAACTTGGGCACATCATTTATTTTGTTTGCCATCACGTCTATAAAAGTAAAACAATATGTGTTTGTAAATCACTATGCGCCCGGTGGTAACAAAGTTAGAAAAAACTATTTTTAGCAGATAGTTCTCAGTCAAAGTCACAAGAACTTAATTTGTGGAGTATGCATACCAAATATGAAGTCCCTATCTTTAACTGTTCAAAAGCTATGGCGAAGGATAAAGTTGACAACAGACAGACAAACATGCAAACAAACAGACAGAAATGACAAAAACAAAATATGCCCCGGATCTATCTATACGGGTGCATAAAAAGTTGTCACGCTTTGCCAGCATACCATGATTCTCTGGTTTCGTTCCGTTCTGCTAGATACCAATATCTGAGTGGATATCAATTAGTATTTAGCGGAACAAAAAGAAGCACAGATAGGTTGGAATATAATGATCCACAAATTACACAAGCAAACACTCTGCTGTTATTCAATTTATTTTATCTGTTTTAATCATTAAAATTGAAATCCTGTCTGCTATATTCAGGAGAGAAAAAAATATATGTTTAATAGACGAGGATGCTTGAAGAGGAAAATAATTAAGAATATAATTCATACATCAAGTATTTTTATAACCTAACTCCTTTTAACGAAAGTCTTGTTTTTATATTTAAAAAAATCAGTATACTCCTACAATCACAAGATTAGAAAACGTGAATAATAATACTATGTCTCAATCCTCATCTGAATCAATATGTAAAAAACATTTTAACAGTATTGTGTAAAAGTAGATCTTTAAATGGGTAATCGATTAGGGGTTAACAAATGTTATTAATAAGCTTTATTGATATATTTGATAATAATTTCTACACTAGGAAGAACTAGAGTGTTCCGCGGAACGCAAGTGTCGCTTGCTTTTAGCTTCGTTAAAGATGAAACTAAATCTAAAAGTGTTCAGCTACTTACGTCTACATAAATTGTCGTATTCCAAATTCAGCGCAATCACTGGGTATGGAGTTCTTGGCGTAATCATAAATTAGCGATCACATATTCTTGCCTATATTGTATATCTATAAATGATTATAGCGGTATTCATGAATAAGCGCATCCTTGTCTGCGCCAAAGCCGCTAAAATATGAAGCCCGCTTTTTATGTACACAATTCTGTCATGCAATATTTAAATGCTACTAGAATATTAAGTATTTCCCCTTTTTTTTTTTAAATTGTGACTTGATGAGTTAAAAAAAATGCACAAAAACACCAACACAATGTTAAAACTGCGATAGAGTCTGTTAAGGGTACTTGGACACAGATTTGAAGTCAATATTTTCTCTATAATATTAATTACGACTTATATATTTTAATAGCACTTCACACAAAAATTAATTAAAAATCTTACTCCATTTAAAAGTAATTAAAACTTCAATTTCTTTGCGGGTTTGATTGACACATCCTTTCACTTTCACAAATTTTAAAGTTATTCTTAATACTTAGGAAATTAGGAAAAGTGGCAATCTTGTTATGTATAAATGAAAAATATAAATACTATATAATCCAGAAAATTCAGAGTAGGCTTGTTCCAAAGCAAAACAAACACATGATATATTGTCAGTCCGTGCATTTTTGTGAGCAGACTTTGACGATTGAACGCACCCGGTGAATCTAAACATCAACAATAACAGAGCTCGTGCCCTGTTTACAAAAACTGTGTACATAACACGAGTATGATCGATTTGCTAATCTCTGTACACAACACTTAGCTCGGAATGACGATACTTATGAAGGAGTTTTGCTTTTTAACATAATTTGTACTCTGAATAAAATTATTGTTCTGGATTAAAGTTTTAATATTTCTCATTCACATGAAAATATAATAAAAATATTGGAGATATTCTCAAATTTCTATGTTTTTAATTTCAAGAGCGTATGTTTATTACTTTTTCTTTAATGATATTTTTATTACCCCTTTCTTTAAGAGCTACAGATTATCATAATGTCAAAAAGCACACTGCAACGACGTCAACCTACCTATCAATTGCAAAATCGGCTAAAAAATCAGTTATATCAAATTGTAATTACATTTTTATACCTATAATTTCTTAATTTTGTTTAATTTTAATAATTAAGGACCCTCTCTACACCAGTACAAAATGTTTTTTTGGATATTGAGAAAAATATATTCTATAAAGGTGTTAGTATTTAGCTTATTTATATGATTTTCAACATATGGTGTGTGGCATTTGCCCCCAGGAAAAATAATCAAACACAGCACAGTATCAGTGAATAGAAATCACTGTTGTTTACTTCCATAGAGAAAATACATGTAAATAACATGTTCAGTTAATTTATCTTGGCCTTTTAAAATGTTAAGAATACCTGAATTGATTACAAATTGTTTAATAAACAGTGAATTTCTAATTTGAAGAATTTAGATCTAAGGGCAGATCACTCTAACTGCAAAAAAAAATACCATAGAATCAGAACTCTTTAGTGTGCAGTGTAGAGAGAGTTCTTAAGCGAAAAAAGCATTAAAACAGTAAATACGCTTCATTTTACTATGATGCGCGAAATATTGCGCAATGGAAACTATAGTCGGCCCCCTTAAACTGAATTACACTAATCTTTTTTTAAAACAAAAAAATATATATTATGCAAATTAACACACATTGGGTTCTAAAGCAATTTTTCTTTCTGTTTTTTTAAGGATAATTGCCTTGATATCGCTATTTCTGGTGATTGTGTAATTATAAAAAAATCAAATAAATTTCAAAGGTAAATAAAAGAAGAATGGTTGGTATGAAAATATCATTTCATATCATAGAATTGAATGCTATTAACGACATAAAAGGTTTTTATCATATTATCTTTGTTCATCTGCACTTAAGGAAGGGGGGATATTTTATTCTTAACCTATTTAACGTAAGAATTGAATCTTGTATCTAGTTCCAGAAATTTAAAATTGATTGTGAACTTTGGATCAAATGTCAAGGTCATTAAAAAAAATACCACCTCTTTACCTTCTATCCTGCCAACCGAAATAAACACTAAAAGCTTTTTCTAGATACATGTACATTAAAACTTGGTTATAACGAAGTCACTGGGACCTATGATATCACTTCGAAATTATCAGTAATCCGCTATATCCGTACTATGAATTCATTAAATTTCTATAGCTGGGGATCCAAGATAACTTCGCTATATCCGTGAATTCTTAATATCCGTGTTCGTACTAAACAAGTTTTACTGAACTTCATATTTCTTTTTTCTACACTTGGGTTAAAGTCAAAGGTCAAGTTCGATTTTTTTTATTTTCAAAGGGTAAGGTAATTTTGGTAAATAGTAATATCACCATTTTATTTATGTTAACAATGGCCTTGACCTTTGATCTTGACCTAAATTTCAAGGTCAAGGGTCAAAAGATCTTCTGCTGTATGTTACACGCCTTTACGTCTTGACATTTAGATGTTATTAATTATATTAAATATTTCTATTTTCTGGATTTTCATTGGCGTAACTTGTGGGACACAATTTTAGTCTTTATATTTACAAGATGAGCTTATATAAGACAATTTTATTGTTTTTATGGCATTTATTATGAATAGTTTAAGGCATACAAGGAAAAAAATGAAAAGAAAATGAACAACATTTGGCCATAAACACTTGTTATTTCAATGGAAAGGAGTGTAGGACATCACAAAATGTGCTTATTTGAGCTATTATCAATGCGTTTTTTCTTTGAATATATCACACAGCTATAAAATTAATATTCTGCCAACTACAGAATAATGTATTCTAAATAGTGATGTGAAAATTTATATAATTTTTACTTCATATACTTTTTTATCGGCATGTGACCAAAATATTGGCGAATTTTGATAATGACTCATATACAGTGTAATCAACAGAGCCCCCAACACCAGAACCCCTGACCCTGGGGCCATAAAATTCACAATTTTGGTAGAGGCACTCATGCTCATCATAACTATGTAAGTAGTTTGTTTATTTAATAGCCAGGAGCAGAGAAGTAGATTTTCAAAGAAATAATGCATTTTCATTATATACTTATTTAGCCCGGCCCTAGCCGTAGAACCCGACCCCAGGGCCATGAATTTCACAATTTTGGTAATTGCACTCAATGCTGATTACAATCATGCCAACAGTTTGACTGCTTGATGCCCAGGAGTAAAGAAGAAGATTTTTAAAGATTGCATTAATTTTAGTGGTTTTTGTCCCACCCCTCAGGCCCCAGGGGGGCAGGGATCATGAAATTCACAATTTTTGTTTCCCTTTACCCATAGATGCTTTGTGCCAAATTTGGTTGAAATTGATCGAGTAGTTGCAGAGAAGAAGCTGAAAATGTTAAAATGTTAACGCACGACGCACAACGCACGACGACGGACGAAAACAGATAGCAATAGGTCACCTGAGTTTACTCAGGTGACCTAAAAATCCAAACGACAAAATAATAGATAAACTTGCACTTCTAGGCATGTTATTTTATGGCACTCTATTTGACATTGTGAGTTTATTTATGTTAAGATATTAATAAACAGAATAGATTTTAATAAAGTAAAATTTTATATTCATTTTTATCCTCACAAAGGAACTCCAAAACTGGTTTCGTTACGTTCCGTTTTGTTCCGCAAAATCCAGTTTAGCGTTTTGCGGCAAATTCCTTTGTTTTTAGAATGATTTTGATAAGAATTCAAAAAGGTGAAAAGTAAAATGCTCCAAGGCAACCTAATAAAATCAACAAAACTAAATAAATTTGAGCTTTATGTTAGCTTTAAAAGCCAGAAATAGAAGTTACATTACCCGATTCCTCTTCTCTCTCATAATACGCACTATCAGCATCAGTTGAAAAAGATAATTGACTTTTATTGTCGTCTTCGGATGCCACATTTGGTACACTAAGACGTGTGAAAAGCCAACCCTAAGAGAAAAATAAGTAAAGATTACGGATTTCAACTTATTCAATGCTATTTGTGTCAAAAGAACTGCATTATAACATCGTAAAATATCAAAATAAAACTGAGACTGGACAGTTATTTATCTGCGTAAGCATTTGGTTCAAGTCTCTATAGTTAAAACATTTTTGTGACGTCATCTTTTGTTAAACCTGGTTCAATAAATTTGTTATTGTCCGGCACCCCGTCCAATAAGTTACCTGTAGGTGTCCAATAAGATATTCAACTTATTGGACAGGTACAGGTAACGTTAAAATAAGAACAAAGGGCGAGGCCAATAAGTAAACAGCACTTAAAAGGCAATGACAAATCAAACAATTTAATATGAACAATGTAGCAAATAAGTAGCGTTAAATGTTAATATTTCACAAAAAATCCTATTGAAAATGGCACAAATAATCCAGTGAGTTGAATGTCCCAGATTCATTATTGTAGACGCATTCGTAGCTCCGATCATAAATTTCCTAAATTCACCGTTCATTGCTGTATAATAGATTCATTTCACAATAATTGATCAATGGAACATATATAGAATCCAATGGACACAAAAGATGAACGAGAAGCATGCGTTTTCACTTCTTACACACAACTTTGGGCTTTTTATTTATTGAAATATCCATTTTTTCCACATTTAGCACAAAATTTAGCTCGCGAAATTCCTACAGAATCTGTAATTTCGTTCGGTGATTTATGACCATTTGTCCACCTAGTCCCGCGTTGTTTGAGCGAGAGTCTATCGTTCTTTTAAGGAGTGGCTGGAGTAAAATCTTTCCAAGTTCAAAACCTGCACACAAAAGAGAAAGTGTTGCAATTTTAAAAAATACATCAGAAATAATCTCCCAATATCACAGAAAATGCTGACACAGTTGTTGGAGTTAAATCCTTCAAATCCTATTACTTTACAAAAATTACCTGTTCACGGGAAATTGTTTCTTGCAAATTTCGAAACATAAGAATATATATCTGGATTTCACAGTAGAAAACTTGAACTGAGGAGGCATCTTGGTGTAATCGATAAATGGCATCGTCAAAACACCCGATTCTGAAGCTCTTTTTTTTCAAAATTAAAATTTACGTCGTCATCCGTGGTCGTTGCGTTGTAAAATGAATAAATTGTAAAGAATTTAGTAGAACTGACTTTTACGCATGCGTAGTATGTATAAAAAATGTCGCAATGCGGATAAATAAGACTAAACAAAGTTGATTTTCATATTTATCGACATAAAACACCTCTAGATGATTCCTACTATTAATAAAGACAGGAGAAAAACCAAAACTGGTTTTCTTTGGCCTAACTTGATGAACAGTGCCAGGTAGTCATCCAAGCAGAACGAGACCTTACCTGTGGCTGTCCAATAAGTTAACAATGGAGTGTTCGATAGTGGTGAAATGTTTTAAGTAAGTTATAAGCCTCAAACTGACCATTATGTCAGATATTAGACTCTCCTCGGCGCTAACGCGCCTCGGGTCGTCTAATATCTGACATAATGGACAGTTTTCGGCTTATAACTAATACATACCTGCATGAACATCTATCCAATGATTATTATAATAGTACGACTGATATGCATTATTACTCAACACTTCTCCAGCCACGAAATCAATATCCCAATTATCAACAATTTTTTCTCCAACCTTGAAAATTTGCCGCTCAATAATACATCCCTAGTAACGGAAGTGATTTGAAACAAGGGGACGTAATAACTGATACACAGATCTTGCAGCCATGATGTTTGTTTACATGAGGTAAGATCGAGCTACTGTTTGAACATGTTGAAGTTAAAGGTACAATTATTAAATCTGCATTAGAGCGCTTTAAATTTTCCATGAATCCCATGGACTGGAAACGAGGTGATTATATGGATACAGATGATTCACCTGGTTGTCAAGGGAGTGTGTCCCCATACCAAACCAGGTTACTGAGAAATAGTTTGCGTTTCTTTTTGGAAATCAACCAATGAGAGACTAGAATACAAACAAAATTAAATTATTTTCAAATACTACGTTGAGTGCCATGGGCCTATTTTGGGCCTGCTGTTAACTCATTACATCACAAGTAAAACTGATTATGACGTTGCGTCATCTTTCTCAATCCCGCCCCTTTTTGTCCTCTTGTTGAAGAAAACCATAATTTTACCATTCTTAGGCTATTGTTTTGTAAAACACATTTTAATTGGCTAATACACTGATGTTTGAAGCAGTAAAACGAATATTAACAAGAGTGAAAGATTTTCAATGTGAAGTCATAATAGAGCGACGCAAAAACAAAATTAAGAAATGAATTTAATTTTAATTTGAAGATTCATGAGGTTATGAACTACGACGCTTCACGCCGGCATATTTCATGAAGCGCGTTAGCGCTTCATGATAAATATGCAGGCGTGAAGCTTTGTATAGTTCATATACCTCATGAATCTTCAAAAAATTAAATTCATTTCTTATATTTACATTATTTTTCTGATGACTTGCCATAGATTTACCTCGTTCAATTGACATTTTGAAAACAAAACAGTGTGCACTATATTTTATTGATTTTTTGACGTCAAGAGCGGTATTTATGACGTAACAATGGAGATATTCAGGCTTATTCGTGATACATACCTAATGTAGTTCATGAGGAAATATACTGCATTTTGTTTTGTAAAGAATCATAGGGGAAATTTATTGGAAATGTAAATATTGCCCCAGTGACGTATTTCATGTAGTATAACTCAACAAGACGTTTCGTTAGATCTGATGATCTGCGCCTGTCAACTCGACGTGATACGACCCTTCGGATCAAGTTACTGTTATAATAATATAAATTTATCATGTATTTTGTTTATCCTGCAACATATTCTTTACATTTGAACGTCCAAAACGAGCTATTTTCGACAGATTTAGGCACATCTTTGCAGTTGAAACTATGACGCCATGGCGTAAACATTTAAGGAATGAATTTAATAGCTACCCATTTTATACGGTATAAACTGGGTTGGGGCAAATTACGCTTTATAAACCGCGAAAAGCGTAAACTGTTCCAACCCAGTTTATACCGTATAAAATAGGTAGCTATTAAATTCATTTCTTATAATTTAATTTTCATTCATTTGATGTAAGAAATAAAGATGACTGTTCTAAAAATTGACTTCAATTTGTACAAAATTTAAATGTAACGTCAGGCGGATTGATACGCTTTTGACGCAAGTCATTGTGACGTAGGCAACCCATTTTATACGATATAAAATAATTTTTTATCCAATCAAATACATCGTTACAACCAGAATTAAATTATTGCAATATACATGACGTCACAATGCTTTTAGAAGGTCGGAATACATGCAAGAGGCTTTATTAGGACAGTAACCGAATAAAGCTTTGGTTTATTTAGGTAACCTTTATTAGGTCAATGCAAGGGTTTGTTGCAGGATAAAAAAATATTAACGGTCAATATTTTTCGGATGGACTAATATTTCAATTATCTACTATTCGTCTATATAGAGTTATATACATGTATCGAGAATATCTTACTGAATATAACAATTTGAATTAATGTACATTTTAAATTTAAGAAATGAATTTTATCTTAATTTGAAGATTCATGAGGTTATGAAATACGACGCTTCACGCCGGCATATTTCATGAAGCGCGTTAAATTCATTTTTTATATTTAGATTATAATCCTCTGGGGCCCGTTTTACAAAAGGTCGTAAGTCGTAGACTTGGTCGTACGACCGAACTTACGACATACGACCGTTTTACAAAGATTTGAGACTTGTGAGTTACGACGAAATTCGGTCGTAAGTCTACGACCACCCGGGGGCTGTCGCAAGTCCTAAGTTTCGTCTCAAAGG